>JAQGAP010000063.1:0-83251 GCA_034697805.1 Orchesella bifasciata
ATGAAGTCTTCACATGTACTCGTTTTATTTTTCATTAGCTTCCAAGTATCACGGATGTCTTTCGGTGTTAGATTCTTCGACTGCAGTCAAGTAGCATGAATGATGGAAATGAAATTCTAAACTAAAATTTGGAAAGAACATTCATCAAAACAGGCAGTGAACAAACTTTCGGCTACCACCGCCATGCAACCCTATACTGCTGAACGAGCACGCATGCATAGTATAATATCCATGAAAATAAAACAATGCGGAAGAGACGATGAGTGTTTGTATCTGATTTTTCGCATTTATTAGCTATTTATAAAATCACTCGTGAGTACATATTTCCTCCATTTATTGCGTCGAGAACTGCAAATACAACTATTTAAATTTGGTTTTACGAAGTTCGAATGATGCAGACTAAGCAAAAAAATTAAAGGCAAGAGTTTGAACTCAAGCCATTCATTAAAAGTTTCTCAAACTTGTAAGAGTCTCAACTTTCCCGTTCAAGAGAGTATTAGGAAAATCTCAAGATTTATTTTCATGGAGTCACTGAGTCAAATCGCATCTATTCTTCCAAGTGAGACTGAGCTGCAAAAAAAAGTATGTACCAAAGAAACTACCCATTCTCTCCTCGCTTCGTGTACATGTGTGTAAAAAACTCAAAAGAAAAATGAACTAAACTAGGTTAACACACTAAAACTCATCTTTTCAATCCGTTAGAATTCCTAAACGGCAATCCTACTTTTCTCTCTGGGCTTCATACATGAATGCATGATGATATGATGTGATATTGATAGAACTGCCGTCGGCTTTTCTATATCAGCATCAACCTTATGTCAAACTTTCTTCTAAAAATCCTTATGAATACGCCTAGAAAAGGCTGTAGGGCTAAGAAAATCTACTTTGTAGGATGAACTCGCTATAAAATTATGTTTTAGGGTAGTTTTCTTTAGGCTATAGTATGATGTTATATGTACCTTTGGCGAACAAAAGATCCGCTGCTCTAGCTGCCACAAAAAATCTCTCGACAAAAATCAAATGAAGAATGCTTCTTTCATACACATGTGCATGTGTATCCATCGTTCGTTTCCAAGCTCTTTCATTGAAAATGAAGAAGGGTCCCCTACAAGGAGTGCGTGGGCAAACTATGAGAAAAAGAAAGTACAAAAGGAGAGAAAGTCATGAATTCCCATCTTCGATTAAACTTTGCCCATCAATCTGACGAACCTTTTCCGCCATTCGTCTCTTTCTTCTCTTTGCATTGCAGTAGCTTCCCTTGAGTTCCTAAAATAGTTCAATAAGTAAACATGTGAGATAGTTCTCCCTCTATGTGTATTGACAAACTTTGCATTAGATATATAGGATAGAGCATGTCGAATGCTTACTTGGTTTGGGGCTTCCTCGCTTTTCATTTTCTAGAAATCTTATTAGTTATTCGGGCTTCTTAATGCCCCGAGTCTGTCTGGTCAGCAGTCCTCCGACTCCATATTAATAATCAGCATCATGGCTCCTATGCGAAATTGAATATACAATTTCAAGACCTAAAATGCATTGTTCCGATCATTACATGTGTAAGATTAATTCTATTAAATTAGATTAAAGGTTACAAAAATCTCTATTTACCGTTCCACGATGGACAAGCCTGCAGTGAGAAGCTGTAATTCGTACCATGGTCCAATTTATTACGTATGTATCAGTTTCTGTTTTTTGTTACTAGCTGAGTTGGTAGTTGGTAGTATTCACTACTGCTACTGCTGCTTCGTTTTTCTCCGTCTTATTTCTCCGTTGTGAGTACGGCAGAATAGGAACAAGTCTTGGAATCCATTCGTTTTCTTCTTTAGACAGTTAACCTGGTGGAAACCTATAGGGAACCAAAGATAAAATACAATGAAGATGGAAAAGACGACGGAGAAGAGCTATGGCTTACAAGAATAATCCATCTTCTAGTGAGCAGAGGGAACAGAAAAAGAGATAGATGTGCTTTATATGTAATCATAATAATGCACACCGTATATCTGTATATGGCCATTGTGCAATCAGAAGAGAGGAGAGAGTTGGTAAAGTACAGAGTAACAGTATCTTGGATCTTTTCCCTTTTCTTTAAGTCCCCCTCGCTCTCTATTTTCCTCCTGTGTGAAGAACCAGCACAATAATGGTTCGAAAGATTTCTTTGAAACGTAAAGCCTACAGGGAAAGTTTTCTCAAGGTTCTGTTGTGTAGGGAGCTGCCTGTATGTATATACCAGCCTGAAAGTTGTATATAAGATTCGATTACTTTTCCCTTCCGGTTTTCGTACTTCTAAAGATGAAGACTAGCTGCATCAGGGATTTACTTTTTAAGTAGCTTGTCTGAAGTGAGGTGTTGATGATCATGGTCACAATAGTGGAAGAAGTATGAAAGACTTTACTAAATCTTTGGGAATTGGTAGTTCGTGCCTTAAAAATAGACGGAAGAAAAGTTGTTACGATAATACTTTGAGGCTTTTAACGCATCGCGTGGCTTACAAGATGAATTCTTGGTCTGAGATTAAGAGAAGAAAAGTTGGATGTAATTTTCAGGACTCAGCATTACCAAGGCATACTTTTCCGAAATATAATTTTACGAGGCGTGAGTAATGATGGATATTTCGAAATGACTACTTTAGGAATTTTATAGTATTGCATCAAAATCAAACGAAGTGAATGAAAAGGCTGATTTTTTAATACTATTGACGAATGCGAATGGCAAGTTTGATGATTTATTTACAATGAACTAATTACGATTAGCTTTGAAGACTTTGATATTTGAGTATAACAAATTTAACTAAAATTGTCAATGTGCTTAATTTATTTCGCCTATATAGATTTCTAACCATTCAGATGGGAAAAATTGTGTGTTGTTGTTGTACAATTTATAAGGTACGCTTCAAAAACAAGAAATAATGCCCAGCAGCAAAAAGCATTGGAAGTAATATCCGGAGTTAACTACAAATACCCTGCCACACGAGCAATATCAAAAATGTTCTTTGGAACGGCAAAGGAAGGAACAAAGCAGTGAGCGCATTCAGAATTGTAAAGGACTTTTTTTTGTAAACACATACATAAGCTATCTTATTTTCACAGACATTCATCGTACATACATCATGTTTAGTCAGTAGTAAGGAGAAGTTGTTACATTATTTTAAGAAGACTCAAGACTCATGTTGTCAGTGCGCGCATCATGTAACAGCGCAGCAGCAGACATAGCACAGAGACTAATTTATGTATGGGACCAGTGATTAATGGGATTGCGTTGGACGTAAGATTTATTTATGAGGTGAAATAGAAAAAGGAGTGGATGGAGATGAAGAAGAATACACACATATTCGGGGAAGATTCTTCTTGGGCAGAATAGAGCGATGCATCTTCTTCTTCTTCTTGGGGATGTTTCAAATACAAAAACTACTTCCACACCAAACCACGATGCTTTGCCATCTTTGCTCGCGTAATATTCTATCGAAAACAGTAAGCTTCTTTCTGCCGTGCGCTATAGACGCTGGGGTATTAACGCAGAGAATTCGAAATGTACAAAATACCAGGAGACAAGAAAAGAGAATTTTCTAAAGCACCTTAATCTCTCCAGTGTTGCAATTACATTGCACCTTATCTTTATCGGTACATGGGTGCACGTTACATTTCAGCTATGAGGAAGATTTATAATTTCTTTGTAACGGGAGCAGTTGTTCCAAAAATTTACACGTACGAACAACATAAATTTTTGTAAAAATCACCTAGCCTCAAAGAATCTAGCCAACTGTTTACTTTCAATAAAAGTGTGTGAATACGAAAAATAAGAAAACTGAGACTGAGACATCAACCAAGAATTGGCAACAAACATTTTGTAAAAAAAATCTGGTCGTAACTCTTTGTTTAGCTTTGATTATTTTTTATATTGTATGGAGGATGTAATAGGCATCCATATAGTTATCCATCAATAGCATGGATGGATGAAAAACGAAGAGTAATTCATTTACCTTTTGAACAATGCCCACCACTCCAAACATTTCATCCATCACATCATCCAAACAATTTACAACCCATTAACTCATCTCTTTTCCCTAGATGCAATCGAATCATTATTCATAAACCGATTACCATATGATAATATCTTCATATATGTGCACCTCATCATAATTCCATTCAGCTGATCAAGGAAATTATCCAACTTTTTCTTGCTTATGAATAATAGGAAACCGCAAACATGGATGCGTTTTTAACGTGTATGTAACATATATGTTAGCGAAAACGGTCTCTACTTTTTGTTCGGTATACATAATAACATAATCATAAAAATTAAAGTTCTACCAAATATTTTGCTAAAAGAATCAAGTTAATATGCGATGAAATATCCAAAAAAAAATTACTGAGGCTAGTGAGGCTGACCAATCAACATACAAGACAAGGTTCTTGGCATGGATTGGAGTGGAGCACTGCGTTGCTGATTGTGGTTCATCATCCCAAACAATCTGTGGAGAAGACGTTTTAAAAACCTATTAAGGATCTTATTGTTACCAACTAAATTTCTTAATCTTTTGATAATATATGCATAAATGTGGGTAATGCTAGCAGCAACTTTTCTGCCTCTCTTCTGCCCACTCCTTCTGGTCACCCTAATCATGACATGCACTACTAACTAAAATCCCATGCCATCGCTTCATCTCTCCTTTCTTGGCAAACCTTTTTTATATATAAAATATTATGCTCATTATCATATAATAATACATCATGGCTGGCTCAAAAGTTTAAAGAATGATGATTAGTGGTGATGGGTCTGTTAACTGTGAATCCCTTTCGAAAATATTAATCTTTTGGAAATTCAAAATTTCAACACGTTTGAGTTTCAGCTTCTGAAATTTTTTCTTACTTGTATTCCATGCTTTTGGTCTGGAAATTTGCAGATGTTTGGAACGGTCAGATTATCAAAGAATTCAAGATTAATTTGCCATTCTAGTTCGATGTAATCGTTTGCATGTTGTGAGAGCGTGAATTTGAAAGGAGGGATTTATTTACCTACATTTTATCCTGAAAAATTATTGTTTGAAGAACAATCTCCAAAAAACTGACAAATTTGCAGCACATCAATCAGAATATTTTTGCATTCTCAACATCAAAGGTCATTGCATCAAATTCAACAAATATGGTTTCGTCCTCGTGTTTTTTTCTCTAATGCCTACATACATACAGACTCAACGTTCTTTCCTGTGTTTCTAGGATCAATCTGATGTTCGGAGTTCCGTTCCTCGCAGTGGAGAGAAGCTGAATAAGATAAAATTACAGAGTAGAAACCATCAATTGACTTTTGAAGATTTAGACATAAAATTACCGCAAAATAAGATGATGATGATGCACTGCTATATGACCGCGTGCTTTTCCATAATTTGACTGGTTTGAGGTTATGCTATGCGCATTACCATGTATCACTAGCTATCACGTTCTTGAGTTCGACACTGCTCTGATGATGTTGAATGAATTCACTTACATATTACCTACCACCTTCGCGTCCTTTCACGTCAAATATTCTAGCTCAGTTCATTCTCATTAGTTTAGATATGCATAAATAGTGTACAAGGAGAAAAACAGAACAATTGAAGCGAACACGTTAACTTTTTCTGACATTTCTACCGTCAGAGAAGAATACCATACCGAACACTACCTACCAATGTATATTTATTTTGTTTCACGAGTTGATTGCCGGCAGCAAAAACGAAGGTAGAGAAAAACGTGCAATCGCTAAAGAAATATTTGAAGACGTTCTGCGAACCTTTTGAATTAATGTATCTCAAGGAAATATCTCAGGATTTCCTCAAAGCGTAGCTACGAATATACGAGATCCATGAAAGATGAGAAAATCATAGGCTATTTCCCAAATTACCGTGTTCAATCTGGCAGTGTTTGAAATGCCATTTGACACACTCACCAAACATTAGAACCACACAACCATATCCGTGATCTCGGCCACATACTTTTTTCTTGCTTGTTCATCATAGAAGATAGTATTATAATAAGAAAATTTTGAACTGAATCTGAAACTACTGTGTTACCGTATGTATAAATGAATTAGCAAATTATTTATCGTCCCAAGCTTAAAATTCAATTTGAAAAAACAGGAACGTTTGTAGATTCAAGGTGTAGATTCATATTCAAGTTTACAAGGAATTTAAACAAGTCTTTCTTTTTACCAATTCAAATCGAAACCCCTAGTGAAAACTAGTGAAACCCAGGTTGCTTAAATATAGGATAGAGTGAGGAATCATTATTTCGTGTCATTGCTGGTTCATTGTTGATTGTTTAAATCAAAAGACGAGACCCTTCTTCGTTTTCGTTTGTACTGTAAACTCATTTTCTCTAAGGATAGTAATCTATTCTAATTCAATGGAAAATGCATGTTTCAGTTTCTACTGGGTTCTTCTTGTTCAATCTAAAATGTTTATGGAGGAAGAGCTAAATAAAGTGGCTACAGAAAGAGGTAGCAAAATTGAATAAGTTCCTAGCTGGTACGCTAGCTCTCCAACAAAACATTCATTTTACTTTTCTTTCTTTCCCAAATAAGTTATGGCCACCTTAGCATTGATAGCAGTATATAGTGCTGTCTCTGAAAAGAAACTATGCATTTTGGTGAATGTGAATACAATTCTAGAATTCACAACCTGATATTGCCTCTCTCTCTCGCCCTGACTCTGACCATGCAGCAAACACTATTAGAAATTAGAAGGAGAGAGGAAGAAGGTTGCTTTATACGATGCCAGGAAAGATTCATTGTGTGATGGTGGTAGGGCTACTGAGGAAGAAATGAATTTTACTATTTTAAGAAAAATGGGCTCACCGCTGACAGCGCACCATATTCAAAGGAAGCACACGTAAAAATGCATGTAGGTGAGCATTCATTTCATTTCGTCCTGTACATTTTGTATATTTGATGCTCTTTTGTGAAAGCAAAGGTTTCCGTTAGCATTTTACTTCTGTTAATGGAAACCAGCGTGTGATAGTTGTAACAGTAGCATGAGTATGTGTATATGCACAACAGAAACCCCAGGAGTATTTTCTATCTTTCATGGATAAATGCATATGCTTGCAGCCACTGGAGTTTGCCTTTCTTTTTCCCATTGACTGTCTACTTCCAGGGTTCAAATAAAATATGCAGATCTATTTACGGGAGTTGTAGGAGGCTCCTAAACAATGTAGTGCAGCTGCACACTCCATGCATATATAACTGTAGTACAAGAAAAGAACCAGCTAGATTGGGTAATTAATTATAAAGAAGAGCATGGAATTGTGAGTGGTAATTTACAACTCTTTTCAACTCCAGTTTATGCGTTAGTCATACGCGGTGAAAAGACTCAAAAGGTAATGAAATCAACTGGGTAAATAGAAAGCGCAATGAACTTTTTAATACTTAACTGTAAGATAGTAATCAAAAATATTAGAATCCCGTTTTATTTTCCAAATTACTAAACTTTATGATGAACCGATTTCATAAGATATAATATTTTATGAAATCACTCAAAGTCAGCTCTTAAATAATACTCGTTTTTGTTTACGAGCTCAAAATTCCATTTTTCTCAATATACTTTGGAGTGGATATTGGAACCACAGGCTATAGCCATCGGATATGTTTCAGACTATGAAACTATAGGCTCAATTTAGAATGAACTGAAATTCAATGCATGAGTAACAAGACCCAGTTAACAATTTGCTATGAACCTTATTGTTGACCTCAGCAAGGAATGAAATAAAGAAAAAACTTAATTTTATAGAGAATCCCCCAGATCCTACTTTATAAATTAAAAATTCTCTCCATATTTCCTTCAAGCCTAGAGAGACATAATTCACAACACGACACGGTAATCCCCTCTCTAGTTTTCCCTCACCTCGGCAGTTCCATCCAGTAGTAAAAGGAGGAAGCGTATTATGTGATAGAGGCGAAATCGTGAAAAACTACAGGCGCTATATCACTATTTCCACCACACAATCCACCATAACTCAATAAAGGAAATAAAATGAGAGCACACGTAGAAGCATAACTCTTCGCATTAATATATTCACCCTTCTCATTCATTCCTGCATTGTTTTCCTACATTTTCTTTCCTAAATCTCTACCCCCACGTACGAAACTGGCTCCCCGAGCATACTGGCACTTTGTATTCTGCACTTCTTAGCCTAGCTCCCGCTCCCGATATATGCGTATTCAATACTTATTAGTTGAGAGAAAAGAAGTGGGTTCAGCACAAATAAAAAGAGAAGAATTTACCCCTGTTTGAGGCAGGCAACAGACGTTCCTTGAGTTGATATGCAAGCCAAGCCGTGACCAAATAATGCCAAAACCATGAAAATACGCGAGGAAGCAGGAAGAAAACAAGGGTGGCAGACAATGTAGACATGTATACCAGTTTCTTGTACCATATAGATCATCAGCAGACTTGAAAACAATGCAATATGCTTGTAATAGTCGATGTCAGAGTATAATATAGTACAAGAGACAAACATGCCATAGTCAAGCTTGGCCCAAGCTCATCACACAATTCATTTCACTCCTCTACATTTTTCCCTGTAATTCTCAAAGGACTACTGTTGGCAGTTTGAAACGCTATGACAGTTGAACATGCAAGTTGGACCTATAGACTCTTGCTTCTAAAAACCTATATCTGAATACCCAGTGTTAGTAGTCAACAGGAAAGATGAATATAAATGAAAAAAGTGCAGTATTATAACCAAGTCAATTACTGATTCAATATGTGCATTGAATGTTACACAATTACTCACTTCATTTTTTCGCGACAAGTTCATCCCTCCTTTTAATGAAGTAGTGTATATAATTTGTTCACAGATTAAAAAAAAAATAAAAGCTAGAACCCTTCTGGGAGGCTGGTTTCTGATTCTACAATTTAACGAAGTACTAGTGAGAGCAGGGAAGAAGCAATTAGAATAACTTAAACATATGCAAAAGAAGGCAGAATCTAAGCAAGCCGAAAGTCACTTTATCCCAAGCCCTCTCAGTGACGATAGTAAAAAAATACAAGCTTCGGGAACCTTTTCTTCTTGTACTTTTTTTGTTGCATGCATAAAACAGAACTCAATCAAATGAAAATGTTTCATTCACACCCCAGTTGCTTTGCATTTTCATTAATTTACGACTTGCTACAAAAATCATCTTGGTCCACCTTTTTGCATAAAGTCATACATCATTTTCTGGACATGCATCATCCTCACATACTATTTTATGAGAAAGTAAACTTCATCCAGGTATGCCTACATTTGGACTTTGTAGAATAATACATAGATGAAATCTTCCTGCTCATTTGATTTGTGTCTCTTTTAAACTTGTTGACTTTGTCGGTCCTCTTCTTGCTTGTTTGTTCACAGAAATTAGTGTTAGTACACATGAATGCACATTTTGAATGCATGTTTATTTCATTACATAATAAATACACAACAAAAGACTACGAGCGTAAAAAATGCCTTTCATTTTGTTCTCATTGTTCTCGGCCAAGTCCAGTCATACACCAATTCTTTTAACGTGTGTGTGGTTGCTAAAAACGGAAAAATCTGTCAGAAGAGTAAAAACTATTTTTGTGGACCGCACCTGAGAATGAATGGAGGAATTTAGGTATTGAATTGAATGAATGGAAAAAATATTTGTACCTCATTTTCCCATTCAACCCTGCTCCATTATACATTGCAATTACGATAAGGATCACTTTCTAATGCAAATTTGAATTTTTAAATTTGGAGTACTCACTTATTACTCCCTGTAGGCAGGAGAGCAAAGAGAGAAGCTTTAATTCAAAAGGCAGTATGCCGGAACGGCCGAAGATTTATTTCTTCATTTCATCCTTTCAGAAAAAAATTGCTCGCACACACAGGACTCCACTTCTCGCAGCCATCCAGGGCAATGCTGCATAAGACTGGTTCACTTTCTTAACTCAATAGGAGAAAAGAGGGTGTGAACCTTATTTGCTCGTTTTATTTACTTATTTAACTCAATAAAGTCCCTTTGACATTCATTCATGGAATCACGCATTGCATTACACATATTACAGTATACACCACTTTGTTATGTACATTATATTCCCTAAAGTGATGTGAACTTCGACTTCGCCCTCTTCATACGTTTTGTGCTTTGCCTAGTTCTATTATAAGTATATCAAGTATTAAATACAGCCAGAGCATATCCACCTAAGTGAGCTGATTTGCTTCAAAAAATTTCGGATGGTGAGAGTAACCCCCCATTCATAATTCTGGAACTATTTAAGATTGCTCTCGCTCAATAATGCTCCTCGTTTTTTAACAGGAAACTCGGTATGTGGTCTGGAGGGCTCGAAGAGAATGGAGAAAATGCAGTGACGAATAATCGATCAGGAGAGGAATGGCAGCCGTAATGGCAAAATGAAAAAAGGGTTGAATCCTCCAATGTAATTGAAGCTTTACGTGAGATTTATTATCCGGGAGTTTTTCTTACATGTGCATATATTCCATAATTTGTGAGCTCTCCGCAGATAGTGAGGTAGTCAGCTCCGTACTATTACTACACTCCTATCTTTTGTAATTTAATGCTGACATTGGTTTTAGGTAAGAAAGCCAAAACTAAAATACAAGCCTCTTTGTCTTTTCGAACCAAGGAAAAAAAGATGCAATATTGCTAGACAATCAGTAGGTAGATCTTTCATCACCGTTCTCATTTCTTCATGGGAAGGCAATACATCAAATATAAGGATATATTTTAGTGATGTAAACCGTGGCGGTGGCTGTTGTTCATTGGTTCTATTTGGAAATTACATGTGATATCATGCAGTCTTTTACTTGATCATAATAATGATGATGATCATCATCATAATAAAATATCATCTGGAGCATGCATCAGTAGCAGCATGAACAATACCTTAATTTTCTCAGCAGCATTCCGACTAATATTACGTATTTTAACCCGCAGGAGGGTGCTCCAAAGAATACGAAAAAATACAGAGAGTCGGAGAGGGGGAGTCTCTTACTACGAGCTCATATCTTATATGCATGTATGCAACGAAACCCGGGCAGCAAGCCAATAATTTTTCTTGAGATAGATGTGTCGGTGATTTTTCCCACTTCCCTCCAAGGAATTATACGTGATATATCCTCTGCTCACTTTATTGTGTGTATGGTTGGTGTGTGCAATGAAAAAAAAACTACAAGGATCTGAAGGGAAAAGTAGGAAAAGGAGATGAAGAACAAGGGAGAATGAGAGAGATTTTTTTCTCTTCTTCTATCAGCGAATAAAGCATAGAGCAGCCAAAAGTTGACTGGTTTATGGAACTACAACTTCAACGCACACTTCTATTTCTAATGTCGATGTGATGCGCAGAGTTACATCAGCACATACATCTTTACGTAGTTTGTAGGAGGATGGCAAGTGTATATATATATATATGCAAGAAAGAAGTTCATACAAAATGTATCGAAGAAGAATTTTGCATGGAAGGAAATAACACAATGTTCTCCTACAATATTATTAACAATTCCGTTTTCTATGTTATATGGACTTGTAGGGTTGTATAGAGTAAACTTGGTGTGGATTGGAAGTGCTATCAAGTCGAAAAAGCGCTTTCGCAAGGAGAATGAGGAACTCTAAGAGGACGAGAAGGAAAAGGACGAGATTGAGAGAAATAAGAGTTTTCCACTTGATACCACCATCAGCATTGCTGCTGCTGCTGTTGTTTGATATAAAGCAGGAAAATAACATATCTATATTTATTGCATGTTGCATAATATATATAGAAACTTGAGATAGATAGATGTACTGTTAGTTGGGAGTAATATCTTATCCTGTCGTGTGTAAATCTTCCGTGCTTTTACTTTTTTGAAGTGTGTTCCCTCTCCTCTCCTCTCGAACGCGGAGAGAAGAAGAGAGGAGAGCGAAAGGTCCTTTACGAATAAAAAATAGTTTTCTCGAAGCCGCAAAGTTTGGAGAAGTGTTATTTAAGATACAGCAAAAAGTCATCATCAACTCCCTCAATTTTTTCTGGGGGAGGAGAGATAATATGCAAAGAGTAAATAACGTGGAGTGTTGTAGTCTTTTCCCTTGTAACGAACGGGGAGAAAGAAGTCTCATAACGGAAATCATCATCATTATCATCTTTATCCTAAGAGTACATTATGCTTCCAAGGATAAAGGGCAGCTAATGTGTTTAAATGAATTGCTCTGAAATTTTATAATGATGGCCAATAACATGGGGAGAAGTGGCGAGGTGCATGCTCAACTTTTAGCTTTGTAAGTAAAAATTTCATTAATTACGGACCCGTGTAAAACTCCGTGGAAGAATCTGCTTCAGGGCTGTACAAAAATTAACTCTACTTGGCATACTTTCTACAATAGTATGTAATTTATTTGTACAAGTACGTAGGATAGAAATGCATGCATTTTCTTTTAATTTTTGTCATTGGTTTTCCACAATGAACTATATAGCCACCTACCACCCGTATTAATACAATTGAAACATGTTTCACAAAAATATAATTAATTAAGAGTACAGCTTCGATTAAAACGATTCTCATGTCGTTTTTACACGAGAGTGTATACATGAAGCAACTATATCATGCGTATTCCTAACTAAAGCGTTCTTACTCAAGCTGAAACAACGGTTTGCTTAAAATTGTTCACCACTGCCATAATATATCAATGTGAAAGGAAATTCATAATGCTACTCAAGTGTGGTTAATTTCTAAGATAAGGCTCGGAAAAAAATGAAGTCTTCCAGTAATTTATTGCAACTTCTCTCTTCCATGCATAAATACTTTTTTATCCGTCCATTTTATGATATTTTTTTTCTATCTTTCTATTCTCTTCTAGATTTCTCAGACGAGAATAGGACTAAGTTAGGAAGAGCAATATGAGAGAAACTGTGCGACAGCCGTTATCGCTCTCCATAACTTCCTGCTTTCACTCGATTAAAAATTCTCTTTTTTCTTTAACTTAACTTAGAACTGTAATAACTCAACTGCCACAGGAGGATATAAAAATGCTGGCTACATTAAAAAATAAATTACATTTTTACAGTCAGTAGAAAGAGAAAAAACTTGTCATAGTAGATAATGAATGAGATTTTTAAAATTAAGGCTACGCATTCATGTATTGAATTCGAAGTTTATATTATAAATGGGGTGGATTTTTATTCGGTCTGTGTATCAATTAATGAAAAATATTCATGAAAATTTCGTCTACAAAGAAAAAAGACTTTCAATATCTTTCAAAAATATAAGATAAACATCAACTAAGCGCTTGAATTTGTGTATCTTCATATTTGTTTCATATATTTGTAATGCAATGGAATCATACTGTATGTGGATTGTAGTTAAGTCGTTTTTAGCCAGTGTTTTCACCGCATACTCACATAAAGTTTAAATATTGGGTACAAGTGCTCCTATCACCTATTGTAAGATATGGGGCAGAACGTGATTCCAATATTTGACAGCAAAAGCCAAAACCTATATTTTCAGTACAAAATTCCCAAACTAAATATGGATTTTGTATGCTGCCAGTTAGCATATGTTATTCATTTTTTCGTTTTGCATTATTGTGTGGTAGTAGGCACATTAAAATGTTACTTTTTGCTAACGACTACATATGAGAATACGACTGTAAGATAAGTAACAACCTCCACCGCTCTTGGTTCTCCCAGTGAGCGGCTCCAAAACTAGAAAAGCATAATAATTCTCCGGAATTCCAGTCCAAATGATGCAAGGCATTTTCGCATTACCATTTCTTTCTTATACTCCCAGCTTCCAGAAGAGTAACGCACAATAGAGGAGAGAGAGAGGGATAAACATAAATGGGCTTAGAGAATCCTTTGGCTCCAGCAGCAGGAGCAGAAGAAAGAAAATGCCATACATTCATTTATATTTGCTATAATAGGGCCATGAGTATGAATACTCATTCAACTACTGCTGATTTGTTCGCTATATGTGGCTTCACTTCATCATCAAGGCTTTTCTGTGGCTCTCTTGTTACAAAGCTGAGGCAATGCTTCATCCCAAAACTGACTTTTACTTAGTGTTACTATAATTTTAGACAACCAACAAATATTATTATTATATGTTTTTATTCCTTGTGTGTGCTATCCACATAAGAGTTCAAGGGAATTTGTTTACTCGTTTTCTCCTCCAACGTAACCTCACGTATGTATAGGAGAGTAGGAAGGATGGATTCTGTTTTGTATTTACGAAGAAAATTGCAATATGGAGTGGGAGCCAAAAAATAAGAAAAAAAAATGTGGGAGCTGAGAGGATAGATGGAGAAAAACGGAGGAAATGGAGGAAACCCAGGACGTAAAGTAAAGCCTTCTTGTGTGCTCACGTTATGGAGAAACTGAGAGCGAGAACATGTAGTGTGTGTATTATATTATATGATGAAAATATGGCATGTTCAAAAAAGAGTGAAATATATTTCTTTTTGTACCACGACAACTCATGATGATATATGAGAAGCTTTTTGAGTTGTGTGTGCTTGCTATTTGCTTCTTCTGGGGCTCTTCCACTATCATCATCATCCGAGAGTCAAGAGCCAGCAAGAAAGAGGCAGCAGCAGCCAAAAGGGAAAAAAATTCTAGGAGATTCAAGAGAAAAAAGCGAAAGAGAGAGGAAAAAGGCATAAAGGAACTATCCAAAAAAAGATAGGGCCACGAGCTCTTTTATATTAAGCTTGCACTTGTAAGTATTCCTTCTGAAATGCCATGCCAGGGAGGCAACTAGAGTTGGGTCATCATCATCATCGAAGTCCTTGTCATCATTTCATCGCATAATGCATGTACGTAATACATAAATTTCATAAGGAAATATCTAAGTACATGTTTCGGCTTTGCCAATGCGAATGTTGTGTTGATTCACAAGTTTTTGCCTCCATACTCATCTTCTACTGCTCCTGCTACTGCCACTGATGTGTAAAGCTTTTTCTCGTGACCTCCCGACAAAAATGTAGGAAGTTCCTACAGGGAAGGGTGCATGCATACCCATCCTATTATATCATGGTTAACACACGAACCAAAGGAATAAAAGTAATGCAACACAACGCAATGTGGAAAACTATGTGTGATAAATATGGAGACAGCATAGAGCACATCTATCACGATTCGGAATAAAATTTTTGACATGTCGTAACTCATAGGGACACTATTTATCATCGGTTTTTTGTGCGAGACTCTCTACTCCTGCTTTTGCTCTACCATCTCATATCATATATAACCACGAGTCTCTTGGATCCATTCCTCACTCACCAGTTCCATATTTCGCTATATATATTCCTTATACAGTCAAAAAAATAGGAAGTGGTAAGTAGGCAACAACATTTTATATTATGGACGAAGCTGGAGCTACCCTGATTATAACAAGGATGTTATATGGTTCCCGCACCGTCTGTTTCTCTTTCCTCCTCCTGTTCTGCATGCACATTACTTTATATATATTATTACGTATGTTCGGGAAGACTAAGGAGAATTGGAAAACGGGGAAAAAGAAATGGAATTTTCACTAAAAATTCTTTACTATTCCTCAGTCCGTCGGTACTGGTACCTTCCCTGTCGAGTAATATGCAATATTAAATTCGTTGAAACATACATGTACATACATTCTGCAGTAAATATCCAGCCTTCAATTTCAATAGTTCCTTTTGTACAATTCTTCCACGGAGAGTAAAAACAGGAGAGTTCTCTGTTCCGAATGAGTTGTAGATTGGGTAACAAGTAGCGGGTATTTAGGTATGCTCATATCATATCATATTGGATGGAAGCGGGTAGTTAAGATTCCTGCCCACATCGCGTTTGCAATGTTCAAGACGATGATGATAATGGAACATGTACTTATAACTGAGATGATAAATCACAAGAAAATACGTGGAACTCTTATTTATGAAGTGCGGATGGAAAGCAAATTTGTAATTCCTTTCTCTTCAGACTAAATTTAGACTCGGCGAAACTTGTAAGAATGAAATAAATTAACTGAAGGGCCGTTGGTTTGTAAGCAAATAGTTGTGCATTAATTGAATGACTAGAGTTTGAACTTATTTCGTCTCTGTTACATTATTATAACGTCATTTTCAAACTGGATGGCTGGAAACGCCAGTAAACTAGAACATGCACGAAATCGCTTGATCTGTTGGATTTCGTAACTAGTAAACTTGCAAACAACTCAATCAATTGATAAAGTTGTGGTTGGGTGAGCATTCGTGACAACCAATCGTATTATTTTAGTTAATGAAACTACTTGTGTAATGAAACGCATACTAGATAAGAGTTAATGGAATAATGCAAGTTGAATTGACGATACAAATGAAATGCTAAAGCAGTGATTTTTAAACTTTTAGTCAACACGCATCAATATCAATACATAATACACTCGTGGTTAAAACCTTTCTGCCATTTTGGTATCATCAGTATCATCACAAGATAAGATAAGAATCCACCATGACAGAACACCAACTGATGCTACATCCCTGTTGGACTCTAGAGTTTCTTTGTAAGTGACCTGGAAGGAACCTTGAATATTTTCCCAGATTTCACCCGATAGACCTTCTCAACATGCAGCCAACAAGCATACAGGTAATGTATCCGTAGCCCTGCAAGATCAACGATACGTTTCTTTCACCTTTAGTGGAATGCAGGACTGATATTTATCCCCGTATAGTTCATGCCGTGCAGTGGACACATTATCTTATGGTGTTCCTCTCAGCTATATCAGCTAACCTTACTCATCATCATCATTGTCGCTTATAGTTATCGTCTTTGTAATGTAACGGACAGACACCTTAAGTTACTTATCAAACAATGGGAATGAACAAAAGTAGTAAAGTGGAAAACGAATAATATAAGAAGTCTCGAATTTCTAAAAAAAAGAGAGAGAGATGAAAAAAGGAAGGGGAAAATGAAGGCGAAATTTATTAGAGGGTTGCATATAAATTTTCTTTCCATTAATACCTTCCAAAAGCTCGCTCCTGTTTGTACAAGGGTTGCTGTAGAATAAAGAGAAGTCAAGTCCGTAGGTATCCTACAAATGAGATAAGGACCACCCTGACCCTTTTTACGTTTTATAAATAATTTGATTTTAAATACTTATTCCTTTACCTTTTTTTAACAGCTCTTCTTGTGGTCTGGTCCTCCTCGTTTGACTGCTGCTGCTCTTCCTCATTGCTTCTTCTACTTGCGTTTGGAAGAAGAATACACACAAATTTTCTGTGAATAAGATGAGCTGCTACTCTCTCTGCCCCAACAATGGCACCTGTTTGAATAATGGAGAAAACGAAGAAGGGTTGGTTGGTGTCTGATCATTTTAAGGACTCCTCCTTTCAGTCCTTCAAAGAAGGGAACGACGAATGATGCTCCTTAACTAACTAGGTGTATATTATTCCTTTATACTGATTGCTGATATTCACTTCTGGAGTTTTAAGCGGAATTTCTGGCTCTCGGCAAGCTGACACCTTGTTCGTTGGAGTTGCCACATTTGTGTTACTTTCCAGATAATGCGTCATCACAACAAAGAGGTTACGAATATAACTTTTTCTTATGTATATCAAAAAGCATTCTTGCGTCCCTCATCTCTATAAATACATATTCAACTCCTTGTTGCATTGTCGGTGGTAGCGGTGCATCAAGTGCTCATTTTCATCCTGTGAAGTTCAATCAAAACCAGGTGTAAATCAGCTCCAACAAAAGGTTAAGAAAGATCAAAGGCTTGTAAAATTAAGATTGATGGATGGCAGTTCAGGTTGTCAAAAATAGATTGCTTGCCCCTGTTCCGACTTTTACTTTATATAAGCTTATTCGGTATATATATTTTTAGAAAGAATTTTACAACGCAATGAATGGCAGACGGACGTATGCTGTGTGTGAGTACAACACAACTTACCAACTGGCTAGTTCATTCTTTGAGCTGAGCACACCACACAAAATTACTAAAACAGTCATATACATACGGTGATTATTATTTTGATAGTATGTTTCAACTTCTAACACTTATTTAACAAGGTTTCCTCTTGGCAATGTTTTGCATAATGTGCTTATGTCATAATGCCCATAGCCTTTCGTAGTGTTGAATTAAAAGTACTCAGTTGTTGTTGTTGAACTCGTAGATCAGAATGCTAGAAAAATTCATAGACCCTCTAGTGAACAATTGATCGGTTGGTTAACTACACCTATAATCATCCTATTAGTTTAGCATTAATTTTTTGTTTCATATACTTGCGGACACATAAGCCTTTGAAGAATGACTTGGGCTTGTTGAATATATATATACTAAAGTGTTTCATTTGCGACGCATGAACGTGAGCATGTTATTCATTAAAAATCAGCTTGGCTTTGCTTTCATTCTTATTCACAAAGTCGGTATAATGCTTGGATTGGAGTTTCCCAATACTATAACCACATAAGAATTTAAATAAGTCTTTTTACACAGCTTTTTTTATTAATTGGGGGTTATACAAAGGACCTCTTTGTCTCCACATATTCGAATGTACTTTAAAATGGCTTGTAATTTCTTTTGGCTTAGGTTAGGTTGCTACTGTTGAATCAATGCAGTATGAATACCAAACCAAAATCCAACCAAATTTATAAGATGCTACGTGTTTAGGTAGAAAGACACGAAGTCAGTGGTGCTGGATTGTGTTCTCACTCACTCTGTCTGATGCAGTAGCAGTAGCAACGTTGAATTCTACTACTACGTACAATATTTCTGTGAAAGTTTACCAGACGAAACGGTTTGATAAGCCCTAGATAATTGTATAATCATTAATCATTCCACGGAAAACGTAGCCAGCTCAAATAGAGGCAGAAATGCATTGAAATTAAAGTTGGACATAATTGAAGGTTTTCGTTGTTCTTCACACACTAAACTACACAGCAGGAACAGGAGAAAAAACTCGTCCATTCAACCAACAGTTTGCTATTATTTGATTACATTCGTATACCTTACATGCCAACATGTCTATATCTCTGCTGTGAATAGCGATAGATATTATTTTGTTAGACTAGATTGCATGATCCAGAATTCAGAGGTAATGTAGAAGAGAAAAAATATGTAAATTGTGTTGTAAAGTCTGGATTGTTGCTGATGCTGAAACTTAACAGGAAGAAGCAAATGAAAATTACAGTAATCGATCATTGCTCACACACATGGCAAACTGTTGGTTGTATATTAAATAGCTTACATAATTTTTTTTTCTTGGTCAAAGCACATTCTTCGGTAGCCCTTCGGGAGTTTATATGAAGAGGTAAAAAATATTGTATATAATGATAATTTAGTCACATCATCTCTTACTCTCACCACCACCACCACTCAACATGATTCAAGAGTAGTATATAAGCTTTTCGCATACAGATTTTTTGAACATAACCAAAAGATCCATATCTTGGCGATCATGGAAGTCAACAATTCATTCATGTAAACCAGCGGAATACTAATTTGAGCAAGAAATGAATTTCACGAGCAAATCGAAAATGATATGCATGCATGTAATTTAAGATAATAATAGCTTAGATTTAGAAAATACCTGTTAGCGGAAAAAATTGCAAGTTGAAAAATTTTAAGAGGAGAAGGTCCAGCTTTAATTCAACCGCTGCTAATTCTGGATAACCACAAACATCAACTCGAGTCAGCTTCTGCTATTAAATAAGTTACATTGACGTTGACAGATGTATATTTCTCAGTAAGGTTGGCTTTGGTTTTTGTAATTGCAAATTAATTACGGAACATGTTAATTATCTAACAAAAGCCTATACTCTCCAGTGTGATATTAGCATCAAATAAAAAAAGATATGGAAGTAAAAGTTGTTTTAATTCGGAAAACTAATCTGATGTTTTGAATCAACAAAACACACACGAGCATATGTATGTGTTCAATAGGCATACATCGTGGCTAGTTGCTTACTTATATATATTTCTCTGCGAATGAGTGAGCCTGTGGGAGGGAGTCTCAGTTAAAAAAAATGAAATGAGAACAGATGCATTGATGCACTAGAGAGAAAGAACGCAAAACTCCCTCCCTGAAGTGGAGTGAGCGGAATGAAAGAGAGATGTTCTATCTTTCGCTTATCACAAATAATTATTATAATATTCTGGATCCTGTCTTCAAACCTCTTGTGAATATTTTCCATGATATTATTTCCATTATCATTATTATTATTGTTATTATTGGAGTGCAGAGCATAAGACAATAAATGCACGTATAGCCGGCTCACATGCAACTCATATATTTTGGGGGTTGTACGTCAGATGTTTGCAACCATCATCGCATCATAATAATCTTCAGCATGATTGTGCTCCTTCATGAAGACCATGCATAGACCTACTAATATTGTTTGCGCAATTTCATTGAGTATGCAAAGCTCGTTCTCTAAGATTGCTAGAAGACTAGATTACTACAGGGATCCGTGTGGAAAACTCTCTTTGCGTGGAACACACTCTTCATAGTAGAGAGAGAGAGAGAGTGCTAGAGAAAGACTCTGGTGAAGTAAACAGTATGCACGAAACGAAAAAGGAGAGAGTAATAATATATTCTACTATAGTACCCCTATTTAACTCTAGGCGTTTATTATTTGGCAAAAGCAGTGCCCTTCCTACACCACAAGTGAAGTGCGACAGCACAAACTACTAAATGAAGCCATCCACAGGTCTCAGAGGAACCGGACAAACATAATATTAGAATCTATGCATGCGTTAACTCTTTAGTAGACGAATCCTATAAATTGTGTGAAAGCAGCGGAATTACAAAATTTTTATTGAAAACAATTTCACCATCGCTTTGAGTTTACAGCAATTTACAAATAGTTTCTTGGTAAAAAATTAGACTCCAACTTTAATGAATAATGTGCTGTTGTTCATTTTAGCTAAGATGTCGATGTGATGGTGACTTCAGCCTCTTGACCAAAAAAAATGAAAGTTCACTACATTCCATTAGCTCTGGGCACGATATGAAGCTTTACATAATCTATGAAACGGATGAATTTTTTTTGCTTCGTTCGTGAGCACGGATGTTCCACTGGGTGTAGAGATCAAATCTAGCTGAGGAAAATAAACGAACGTAATAGACAACAGAAAAACTATTCTGAAAAGAGAAAAATCCAAAACAAGAAAAAAACTACATAATGATTTATTGCTTGAAGTGACTACTCAAGTCCTGATTTACGACCACACAATGAGAGCTCAATCCAATATATGCATGTTCAAGCTCACATACACATGAGAGATAGAGAGAAGAGGATCCTACACTTAAATCATGCTATGGCGGACCATGGAACATCCAAACTAAAAAAATCGAGAACGAAATGAAGTGTATACAAAAAAAACCTGAGATTTTTAAAAGGTGTTCCTCTGCTAAGGACTGGGTTTTATTTTTCTTGCATTGCGATAACTTTTACATTCTTTTGGGATTGCATCGCATCGATATCACTGTAATGTCAGCGGCATCTGAAGACAGCAGGAGCTGAGTGACTCCACCTGCTTTTTACAAAACATTTTTTTCTTCGGCTTTTGGCTACTTTGTAAAATCTCTAAAAGATTTTTGCTTTTACTCGACGTGCTGCTCATGAACTCACCAACTGACGAATGTTTTTGACTTTAGTGCTAAAAATATACTGTATTTACCAAGGGTAAGTAGTTAGTAAGTACCAACTTGCATGAAGATGTGGCGAGCCTGAAAAGATAAGATGATTGTGAGATTGAAACACAGATTTGATCCCTACCACTTAACTCATTTACAAAGATATTTCTGGGTAGTCCTCCAATTAAGAATTCAGACAACTAGTTTAACCTAAAGATATTCCTTGCTATAATGATAAATGGTTTATGCAAAAAGTTGTTAAACACTCGAATGCCCCCACGTGGTCATCAAAACGAGTGAGTCTGTAATTCTTCAAATATGCACTTCGTGAAGAATCCGGGAAGGTACAATATTATTAGAAATTCATACGCACACGAGAGTAAGGGTTACGGTTAATGTACAAAATATTTGAAACTACACGTTGGCAAACATGAATGGAACTGAATAGGAAAAAAGGCAAGTTAATCAATTTGACTTAATTAAAATTTCAGCAAGTCATGTTAGCATGATGGTGGAGACGAATAGGACGATAGTTTAAAATGCGCGAATGAATGCAATTCATGCATGCATGAATGATTTCGTAAAGAAGTACTTGTATACAGCAACAGCAAGTAGGTAAAGAAGCATAATAACTTATGTATAAAAGCAGCATGTTTCATTCACGTAGGTTTGCTAACACACATGCTTGCGTTTTAAATGAGTAAAGATCGTGTAGTTATGTATCATGTGATAATAATTCAACTTCATGAGAAAGGTAACTCATCATGTCACGTTTGTCATTCTAATCTTAGATACCTACTTCTATAGTATTTTCAGCAAGATATATGACCAAACGTATTGTTGAGACCATGCACGAGACGATCTATTCACAAAACAAGGAATGAAATCCAATCCTGTAGTCAGAAGTGGTACTGGGATCGAATTCACATTTGAAAAAAGCTAGAAATGGTCCTTTAATTTTGAAATAAATTGTTTTTAGTTAAACTAAGGCACTCTGTAAATCAAACGAAATATTATTAGCTTCCGTCTAGATTATCCTAGTCAGCGACGAGGGGTTAATATTATCTGGAGTTGATTATCAAAATCTTAATAACAAAAGTATGATGACGTAATTAAAAAGTTCAAATGCTGGAGCACCTGATGATGACAAATGAGATGGCAGTACCCACACCCAAAACATTTTTTTTCGGATATGACACATAAAGCTTAGCTAGTTTTCAAACCGTTGTTGGCTGATCCAAAAATCCGTGACTTACTTCGTTTACTGGGATAGTCTCTCTACCAAAATGAAGCAAAGGTGACTTTGTTGTATGAATTCTCGCTATTTTCTTGTCTCATCTGTGATGGCAATGCTTTTCCGCGACAACACCACATAAATTGTGTGTTTTATACTACCGAACGGCTATCTGAAAGTTAAAAAAGTGGTAGTGGTTGGTAGAGCAGGAGCTGAGCACAAAATACCAAAGCTGCAAGCTTCATATCAACATCAACCGGTAAGCTTCTCCGTATGATTTTAATGCTAGCACAGCAAACTGTAGGGAAGGAGCAGCAATGGCATTTTAATCAGTAATAGAGTCATAAATTAGTTCCACGTTTTCTTTTCACGTTACTTCAGCTTCTTTCTTGACTCGATGTTTAGCATGTCTTCTTCTTCACCTTTTTATACTTACAAAGTTCCTTTCCATGTATATTCACAAAGACACCTATGCTTATGCAAACTACATCGATATATGCAAGCAAGGTTTGTGTTTTATTACTTGATAGTATGTCGAAAGAGAGCTTCACGTAAGCAGTAATGCTCTGAACGCAACATTCGTTTCATGAAAATCGTCTAATACAATATTTTGCCTACTTTCCGTTCACCAGCTATACTTACGTAACGTAACGTACAGCGTTACGCTCATGGTCTATAATTTTCACTGACGTTTCGTAAATTATACTTCCTTTTTCCTGCATCATCTCCTCCGTCCGATCAACTCAACAATCTAACGAAGCCAAAGTAGTTTGCAAAGTAACAAATCAAAAAGTCTCTTGTATTTTCGTATCCTCCTTGTAGGATCAAACAGTTTTTAAAAAGGGCACGCACAACAAAATCAAGGCAGGCACTACAAAAAATGGCTGGTAATACAGAATATTATTTGGCGTTGCTTTACGAATGTGCGAATATAATATTATATTGAAAAATATGGAGCTAGTTCACGGTTCGCCGTGTAATGATAGATGATTCATAAATGTAAATTTAATTCGCACCCTGCAATATTCATAATTTTCATTCTTAGCATGAGCAAAGTTTTTTTTGCCGAGTGCCCCAATTACAATCCAACATCATTGTCAATCAATAAATGCTATTAATTGAGAACTGCCGAAATTAATTGTTCAACGTGGATGATCGAAGCAGTAAAAGTTGTCAATCAACTTCAGCTAATAAATATAATTCTGACTATAAAATATGTATATATTTCAAAGTCGTCCCTTTTGACAGCTTCGTTAGGCATGCGCCACGCCTTAGAGACGTTTATTTACACTCCTGTGTCACCACTGAAGGTAAAACTATTTCAGGGAACAACTTCTAATTTGGAAAAAAAAATCGCCTTATTACTAAAGCTCCAAGCTGTCAGTTCATTCAAACGGCTCCTGAAAACTATATTATCAGCGATAACAACAGCACTGCAACACCACACACAACTGGAACATGAAAAAACGCTAAAGCTTATGTTCACTCTCTTGCCCGAACGAAACTTACAAAGTCATTATATTTGTAAAACATGCTCATAAAGATAGCTAAACTACCAAGTTAGCATTAAATCTGTCTATTTTTTCAGTTAGCCAAATCAACCATGTCTCCCTATTATAACGTATGTACAAACCTCAAAACTCCTTTCTTCTGTTATATATTGCATGTGTGTTGAAACTAAAACGTGCATGATATTACTTTTCCGCTCATTCTCATGAAATACTGCTCTGTACTTTCTTACACACAAACAACGGAGTGTGTACAGGTTTCCCTGTTTAATTTATGTAACCTGTTCTAGTTCATTTACTCAATCTTCATATTACAATTCAATTTTCCGTACACACATGCCCCTCCATGTCTTGTACGATCCTTTTTGTGTGGAAAAATATGTGAAGTTTATGCATGCAAAACAAGCATATTAAATTTCAAGTGTTAAGTTTAAGTACGTCGTATACAATGGGTGTTTTGATACATGATCCATTTTATTTGTCAGAAGAACATACATGGTATTATAGTAGCCATCAAGTTATCTCATATTTTCCTTTACTAAAGTGATTGTAATAAAGTTGCTAATATCCTACAGCCGCTTTCTTTTCAGTTCTCTTAATCTTTTTAGAAAAAAAACATTGGTTGACTTATGTGACTGATCTCATCGTCAGTTGCAATTGGAGATTAAACTCTATCTCTTCTTTTTTTCGACAATAATTGTTAATCAGAAGCTAATGACTCTTTAGCCATTATTGATTAAAATCTGGTTAATTACTTTTATATACTAAAGTTGCTTTCTCGACCTCCTCCCCATAATTAATTACAGGAGATCGGCGGTAAATATTAGAAAGTACGAGTAATTAACGAGTAAAATGCACATAGCTGCGTAGGTACATGCATAACTGGAATGGTATATAAATATACGCCTACGTAGGCTCTAGAGAAGGTCTTTTTGCCGGAGGAATGGGTGAGAAAACGAGAAAGAAAAAGGATTAATGAGGGTAGCTTTTAGGCAGGAGAGCTGAGATTGATTGAGTGAATGAAAGCAATAACTGGTTGCAATTAATGCTGTGCCTTTTAGCCCTTTTGTTTTGTTATTGCTATTTTATTGCCGTGTTGTGTGTTGTTGCCGATTAAGTTACCAAAGCCCGACGGTAACCTAATCGTGTGTAAACTATATATGGACACATCATGAATGAATGCAACCAAGTGCTGAACAAGTCATAATGAACTCTGCTTTGATCCAATTACGATGATAATTTAGTGACATCATGCAAATGCTCAAAGTTTTCTTGAAAGCAAGTTTTTTGGTAGTCATTTAGTAGCGGCTAAGCAAATGATAGTGACTAGATTAAGAGATGAAATTTACACGTTTGTAGCCCTTTTAAGATTCGATTCGGCTCATTTGTGAGTCCATCAACGTTATATTTCATGTCTCTCAACTTCATTATATATTGCACTTTTTGGCGACGTTGCCTATAGGCCGTATGATACCTCCGTGGTGGTGGAAGTTTGCAAGTGGTTTTCCCTCTTACTGCAAATCTGGTTGTCGGTTAGACTTTTGCCGTAAAGCACATGAGTATGTAGCTGTTATGTCTGTAAGGTAAGGAGTTTTACCTGCGGTAGATCATATGGGCGAACAAAAAGGGTTGTCACAATGACAGTTGTAATGGTTAATTTGCATGCGCTCACTGTGCTCTTAATTTCTTTGTGAAGTAAATAGATGTGTTTTCTGCTTTGTGTTCATCAACAATACAGCCAGTCGCCCATTCATGTCATGTTTTTGAAAATGGAGTCATCCTATTGTTTCATGTATTGTAGTTATGAAGCCAGATACAGTGGTTGGAGAATCTCTGAAAAATTATGACATTGACAATGACTCTTATTTGCTACCCCAAGAAAGCTCTAAGCAGTCCACCTACATGGAGCATATACGTGCATGCCAATAATCCTCTAGCGATCGACAGGTAGTGACAAATCAATAGCTGCACATTGGTTACTTTTGACTGGTAATTTATAAACTTTTGAAGTGTGTTGGCAGTTAATTAAGGGAGGTAAAAATATATAGACTGCATGTCTGGCATGAAAATGTTACTTTTGTACCTAATTGCTTGAATTTTACGTGATTTTTTGCTACTTCTACTAAAACGTTGCATTTAAACGGTCATTTGTTATTAATTCTTAGCTGATTTAATATATTACAATGTAGATATGTAGTGGGCGTTTGCTTTAGACAAGCAAAATTGCAGTTAGATATCAATTTGAATTTCATTTTATGGATTGGTGGTGGTACTTGTAACAATATAAGACATCTTTTAGCAATCAATGGTTGAGCTAACGATCAATTTCTGTCGTATTTAAAGGTGATTCAAATTCTCCCATTGCCTCGAAGCGCAGATCGTAGAAATTCTATCAGTGCTGGATTCGGATTCGTATCAATCATTTTCAATCTACCATGTAAGGGGCATTTTCTTAAAACGCAAAAAAATTCCTACAATCGAACCATCTGAACACGTAATTAGAAAGATGATTTGATATTGCATAAGTACTTAATTATGTAAAATAACTTCATTGATGATAACTTGATTACTACTCGACAACTGTAGTATTTCAACTTTTTATGAGAAAAGTCCACCCATTTGTTTATTTAATGATGGCCGATTGAGCATCATTGTTATTATAATCCAAATAGGAAGAATTTTTATAATTGCTATAATAGTAAATATTAGCCCAACAAGCTTACAAAGCCATTGTCTACAAAGATATTTTGTTTTACTAAAGGCAATGATAAACATTACATATTATTGCTACTGTGTGCAGAGAAAATCATACTAACCCAAATACGACCCATTATTTACAACGATAACAAACAAAAAATATGCCTCAAAAGTATATATACAAACACGCCATATGCCTTCATAATACTACGTACTCGTTTCATTGAAGAAAGCAGTAGTATTATTACTTGTCGCTCAAAATCCTTTTGGCAGGAGAAAGAGTGAATCTTACTTTACTTGACTTTTAGTGCCGTTTAATTGGTAGTAAAAGTTTTATTACGGTATAAAGGCGGAGTTGTTGTGTTTTTATATGCCTCATAATGGCTCCCTTTACCCCTTTACTCATACTTGAAGGAGTGAGTATAATACTTGGTTGCTGTTTTCAATATGTTTATCTGTCTTCGCTTCGCTGTTCATAACGCGCCTCTAACTCTAAATAGCTAGATATATGAGGAGGTAGGATGGATACATTTTGGAATTATAACCTGTTTGCTCTTTCGATAGAAAAGTGAATGAGATGAGATGGACGCGAGGTTTCCTATGGTGTGTATTTTAGTGGTTTTGGCTTAACAACATGTATTTATCAAACCGACGTACTTTATGTAAAATCTTAAAGATTTAGGCTGCCCTAACTTTGGCCGTGTAACTCAGCGGTTGTATTTGTGTAGTAAAATGATAGTTGTAATAGTACAAGTATGAATGAGCTGTTACATCAGCACACAATAAAGAGTAATGCTTATCTGAAACGTCTTACAATAGGAATACATACAACTATATCGTTCTGTAAATAATGACTTAAGTAAAAGGGATTTACTCTTTTGATGGATTTCTTTCATACTAATTGGGCAGAAAGAAAATGTGTAAGGGGTTGGTTATGTTATGACTTACTGTCTTTAAAGCTGCTGGAATTGCTCTAATGGCTTTACAGACACGACGTCAAATATTAAAAGTTATTATTGATTATATGCATAGATTTTCTAGTACAAATAGTTGCAGGTTTTTGATTCAGTCTTAAATTTTAAAGTGCGTCATACGTTGCCCCATGAATGACCGCTTAGCAAATTTATCTCTTGGCTCATAAAAACGATGAGCATCTGCTCTTATATTATTCGAAGAGAGCAGGTGCACAATTTCATTGGATTTAAAATTCAAACCCTTGAAAACTACTTCAAATCTGTTAGACAAACATGAATCGATAGTTTATAGAGTTGAGTGAGATGTAACGATCAATTTAAATCTCACAAATCCTAAAATATTTCAGCACCAACCCCTTTCAAAGCATTATGTCGACCTTTATTGAAAAAAAGTTATCAAAATTTCACTTTCATTCGTTGTATTTCATGTAAATAGCTAAAAATAAAAATGTCAAATTTTGAGGATTTTCCTTTCAGTTTTATTCAGCTTTCAACCCTTTCGTTTATTTGGTTCAAATGGACAATACTGTACCAACCCTTAAGCTTGGGTAAAACCTAGCACCTACCACCCTTATTGACAAATTGGATTTTAAGGTTAACACCAACTGCAAATTTCTGTCATCGACTCCTCTTAAATGGATTGGAATTGGTACATACAAAAGAAATCAGTTTCAGCTTCAGTTTGTATGAGCGACAGAAAGGATCCGACCAACCCTTTAACTAGATCCACAAAGCTTACAAGAGGAAAGGGTTTAACGTGTCCGTCAAATCACCATGTAACATAGGCTCGCGTGCGTGTGCAACACTTCTAATTTTCATGCCTCCAATATATTTCAACGTAAACACTTGGAATGAATGGTAAAATTATCATCAATAGTATTTTGGGTATGCAAACACACACCCGCCTCCCTATATTTTTACCGACAAAACTGAGAAAAAAAACGTTCAGTTTGAAAGGAGGAAAGACCTACATTTTTTGTTTATAGCATAACAATACTCCTCACCAAAGCAAGTGAATTACTACTTGAACAGACGTGAAAACCATAATTTTTCCTGGATATTTGTTTGGACAAGTGAAGCACAAGCTTTGGAGTGAGAGATTGTGCCCAACTTTTTATGCATATGCTTTGGTTTGTGTGTGTAGCTAAAACTGGTGCCTACAACACAAACCAAGTCACCACCACCGTACTGTGGTATGACAAGGACACACGACACCGTGACGGTCGTACCATGTAATTTGTGTTTCACGTTATAATGCATAAACAGCATAAATAATTTTCTTCAAAAAAAATGTACATGAGTTACTAAACGGAATGCGTGGTCACAAGTAAAATTGTACAGACCTGATGGCTTTGGCTGCAAGCGAAATAACTCTCCCAGTAAAAATAGAACTGGATGAAAATTAAAAACTAATTTCGTTCTCACCCTTTTTCCAAACCTTCTCATTAATTTTGAGCAGTCAAACCCGTTGAAACGCTTTTAAAATTATATTCCAGATGTCGAAATCATGTATTTCATGATAAACTTCGTCAGTTGGAGTTTAGTTGCAGTGCAGATTTCCTGATCAAACATTTCATTTCCACCATGAATAACGTGTGTACGCAAACACACATTTACTGCATTAAATTCAACCTGTATTTCATTTTTCAAATGTGACAAAAAGCTGGTACTAGTTTCATTGCTTGTTTTGCTATGCTTTTAGCCCATTTATCAATGACATGGATGCATACTACGTATGTGCACAATATATCACAATTTCAGGATCAGCCTTTTTTGCTTTCATTTAATCAGTGAGGAAATAAGAATGATACGAGAATTCCGAATACAACCAGACCAAAGTTTGTATAATGATAATGAATACTTCCAATTCAAGTTAGTTTTTAGACTGCTACTACTACTACTTGCACTATGCTTTAGAGACTGCAGGAGGATGCTTGACTTTCTCTATTTCCTATGCCAAAGCTACTATTAAATAGGTGTGCACATCCCTCGTCGTCCTAGCCAAAAATCTATGTAAACTGAGCCAACAGAGAAAAAAATCAGCCATGTAGTCTTCTATTCCATATACTCCAGCCTGTATTCATTCTGATTTGGTGGTGGTGCTACGAGAAAAAAAAATAGTTAGAGAACTAGGAACAACAAAAACATGAAACATAGGAGCCAAAGCCAAAATCTACAGAAAACGAATAACGTACGGGTTCACAAAGAGTTCTCTCTCCTCCTCAACAAAAACAAAGAAAAAAAAATGCTAAAGATACGTATGTACTATGTATGTGCTTGCTGCAATTCGCAATTGAAATGAACTGTTGTCTGAATTACGAATGACTTGAAGTAGACTCCTTAGCTGGATTGGATACATGTATAAGATGGGTCACAAATGGGGTCACCAACAGTATTTCATCACATTCATGGGCTGTGAGATGTTGAAACTTAAGAAAAATGTGAAAGAGATTCAAATAAGGGAAATTTTTCGCGTTTCGGCAAGCGTCTGTAGGTTCTCGCAGACATCCTCAAAACTCCTCTCGTCAGTTTGCATTCTATTATCGGAATTACTTTTCACAACTCGCATCCCAGTAATGGTGAGTAGAATAGACAAAGCAATTCCACAAAACTGCGAGATGCCTTGAACTATGTAGTGGTAGGAAAAAGCGTAAATATTTACGAGGAATGTTTTGAGCAGTTGTCGTTGTTTGCTACTTGAATTTCATTTTGTTTTCCAACCGACAAGACTGATTGTGACTTTGCTTTCTGGGCTAGATTAAAACTCATCTTTCCACCTAGGCTTTTGCTCACATTCGCATCCTATTAAGAGATTCTTTTAACTCAACTTATCTTTCATTTAGTTAGCCAGTAGAAATCAATTAGTTGGTCATACCAAAAGAACAATGGCAGAATTTTAAACTGCACATGGCGAAAGAAAAAGAACGAGATAAATCGTACAAGTGTGTTCACCACGCTTGATTTTTAACTTGTGCATGGTATGATGGTATGGGTACATATTTAAGCTTGTTTCTTTCTTTCGCTCACTGCATTTCTGACGAAATGCATCATTCCGTACATTCTTCAAGACATTCAATGAGCCTACAAGAAGTCACAGATTTGGTGCGCTCAGCTTCAGACCAAACTTTGAATCTGAATCATAGTTTGACTCGATGTATGTAGTATCACATGTTTTTGTCTCACGTATAGTATCTATTACTATTTTACACTGCGTATGTGTTTTATTAGCAACTCACTCTCATCTCATCTTCTGGTATAAAAAGTGTTTGGTATATCCATTAACTTGTTTACGTTGAGCTTTGATATTAAGTTACTGGATATTTCATCTTGTGTGAAATCTGATAATTTACAGTTTGTTGTGGTTTAGTCAAAGCTATAGCCTAGTTTGAATCTCTAGGACTCAGAAAATGCACGTATATTCATATACAGAGAGAAGAAACTTGAAGAAAATTCACCTACGTATTCATCTAGACAAAACCCATGTCTGGCAGTCTCTTACGTATCGTTTTACTACTTGATATTAAGTACATCAACTGACTGCATTGAAATATATATGATGTACACGCTTCTACATTTTTCAGCTTTTAAAACGTAGTCACTCAATCATATTATTCTAGTAGAGTCCTTAATAGAAGAAAGAAAATATGTAAATTAAATATTTGATTAAGTTATCAAGTAGAATTTGCAGCCTATTCTTTCCACCCAACTAAATAGTACCTGGTGAATGTTTCGCATTGTAGAAAATGGTTATATTATTGCTAACTCGAATGTCATAAAATTCTTTGTCAGGATGCAGCGAGTCTGACCAGATTTTTTGTAATTATGTGTATAGGGTTTCTTCATGTCGAAAGCTCATGCTAGTTCCCCCGCTGTGCGCATAGTTTACTACTCTAGTAGACGTTTATTATAAATATAACAAGCCTAGTGAAAAATTCACTTTTGAGATTAGAAAAAACATACATAATACTTGGAATCGTGTTGATGGCTTACTTACGATCTTTTTCAAATTGCAAATTGTATGATTTGCATTTACGTTTGCGCTTATCAATATTAATGTCCGTTGATAAATGTGGAAAAATTGTCTTCCTATCAACAAATTGATAATAATTTGTTCCAAGTTCATAAACTGGATTGAGATTTTCTCTAAAATCCCATTGGAAATGTTCCGGTGCAATTTCTAGAAGAAATCAGGGTTCTCTTGATGTTCATTAATTTATTTACAATGCGTTCTTGTTGAATAACAAACGATACAGGGAAAAGGAAGATACACACGTTAAAAACGAAAGTCCAACTCGTTTATTTCCCATTTACGAGCCACTAATAAATAAAGAGGCGGAGAAGTTGCCATTAAGGAAGTTAAAAGTGTGAAAACGAGTATGTATGCTCAATGTTCCTTGCTAGATTATACTCCTTGCTTGCACATGGCGTTTGCCGACGTTATTGCGACCGGCTATAGCTGCTTGGTTGCGGATAAGCCCTCCCAAGCTACTTACTTACTTTTCCCATTCTCATCCACCAGAATTAAGAACTTTATTCCCATTTATTGATGTCATTTGTTGCATGCACCAAGCAGTGCATATCACTGGATATCATGCAAACAACTTGAACTTTATCAAAATGTGCAAAGTGGTTTCATGTAGGATTGACATGGAATCAGTTCAGAATGGATAGGGTTCAGCATTACCCCAGAACGGCAAATGTGAAAAATCTTATTAACTTATTTCATTGACGACTGCAAACTCCATTTATGCACTTCAAAATACTTTGCCTGATTATATAACTTATCACACCAACGAGAAGCACCATTTTAATCGCTACGCACCAACTATCTATGAATGGCCACCTACACATTTCTAGGTCGAACGGGTGTTCCTGATAATACATTTTCAGCATTGCATGAGCTTGTAAATACTCATTATATTCTGTGGGAAACGCTGGTAATTCCTTGATAAAGTTTTTACACTAACTACCAACTAACCAACAACTATCGCATTGTTCTATCTATGTGGGAACACAAACTCCACCACGTGCATTATGGAGTGCCATTCTAATAACTTTTCATTCGACTCGTCAATTGTTGCAATTCATGTCGCATTCCTGATTTTGTTTTTGTAAACAGTTCTCACAGGAAATTCCTTGAAAATGACACGACCATCTTGTAAATACAAGGGAAGAATTTTAGCTATATTCTCCAGGTATAGTAACAATGTTTCTAAGAAGATTGGATTCGCACAAATTAATTCATCATGAAACCATTCATTTAGAAGTGGATGCACTGAGAATTCCATTCGCCAATTATAGAAGCCATAAATATCTACTCAGATGTTACTTGGGATAACTTTAAGTAGGTGCAATTTACGAATCTTATGAATGATATCAGATTGGAATACATTGAGCATGAGCATTATAGGTTCTTCTTCTAAAAGCTGTACTCAAAGTAAATCAAAACTAAAATAATATGATATAAAAAACTGAAACGAAATGAATTTTATGTATCAAGTTATGTAAGTAATATATAAAATGAGGTAGTGTCTACAACGAAGCATGAAAATTCTATCCAGTCCTTAGGATATACTCTCGTATTTCATTGCATTACCATTTTCAATGCAATATAAGTAAGTACGTAATGTCATTCCATGCTGGATAACGTTAGATCTTCCTTGAATGTAAAGAGGAAAGCCTGAAGAACGTAATACAAGAATTAAATTATCTTTTCCGAGCATGATGCTACATGCAACTACGTGTTTAGTTTACTTCAGTGAGATCATGACGTTGACGACAACGAGTGAAGGAAAGAAGATGGTGATGGTAGTGGTGATGATGATCACCACCTCAGTTATGCTGTGAATTTGAAAAGATGCTTTATGAGCATATCGTATGGCAGCCCAAGCAGGTTGAAGAAGGATGAGACGAAATATGGGGAAAAGGCATCAACTTGATATAAAATACGAACATAAAGCATTGAAAAATAGTTGGATGTAAGAAGTCTGAACATTGGAGATTTATACAGAAATGAGCTGCTTCTTCTTTTTCAGAGAGCTTCAAAATACACACAGCTCTGGCTGCGCTCTTGATGTAATCGTGGAAGCCGAATATGTATTATTACGGCAGCAGTAACGTTGTATTTCACAGTGATGCTCTATTGTACATATTAACATAGTCTAGGTGGGCAGGCTCATAGCTCTTGCGTTTGGTTTTGTGGGCCTGACTGATCTAAAGTGGTTATTTGCAGCCAACTGAACTGCTTACTGAACTACCACGTTATGGCTTTACAATACGAGTGTGTACTATGTACTTGTTCCTCTTCTTCTTCTTCTAGCATGGCACTCTCTCTCTCTCTCCGCTGATTCTGCCGCGCGTCGTAACTTACCCATTTTCAGACTATCTGAAAGGCTACAACATGTATAAAATGTGACGACGACATATACATACAAGCAAAAGCAGCCCTTAACATTAAACAGCCTTTTTCTTAGGGAATTGACAAAGGCTATGCTGGTTGCTCACTTGGTTTCGTTTCGTTCCTTCTTTTTTAGATTCCCTACCTTACCATTCATTCACCACTCTCATTCTCTTCTGTACGCATTCAATTTAAGGAATATTATTTCAGCGTTCATATGGATGAATATGTTCAGAGAGAGCCCATACAGATATTATACTCCACACTTTATGTTCTCCACGCTCTTTTTAGAGGTTTTGGGAACCAGATATATATTTTACTATTACTCTTCTATTACCATTACGAATAAAGCAGCCTTGCTTTGTGTTTCTTTTACCCAAGTCATAATATATAGTAAAAACTGGCTTTGCTTACAAGCTGCCTTGCATGCATTGCATTGAATTGCATGCTTTTGCCTGCTTGTTCACTTCAAAAAGTGAGTCTAGCTGGATGGTGATCCTTTTTTTGGGCCATTATTATCAACAACACCATAAACTACTGTTCGTCTCACCACCACCACAACTCACTTCTCTAAAAGACGTTACCTCATCATCATCATCTCAAGCATTATAACGATCTTAGCCACACATTATCTTATTATACCACGACGACGACTCTCAACTCACTTGCATAAGCATTGCATTTTTGTCCCGGTAACTTGATTTGTCCTCTTGAGTTGAATAATAACAATACACAACACACACACATTCTACATAATACGCCAGAGGAAAGAGAGACACACTCACAAACATACATAATACATACCGTCCTGCATTGTCATTAGAAAAGGATCTTTTTACCTAAACCAACCTTTAACTAATAAGATTTGACTACCTGCTTGCCACACTTTCCTCTCAAATTCTATTTGACCGTCGTCTCATCACGGCTTCGGTTGGTTTTGCATGGACGAGAACCTTTTTCCCTTTCATCCTTCTGGATCCTCATCCAGCTCTCTTTCAGCTCACAAATACTTTATTATCAGTTTGTAAAAAACAAGTCTTTGCTCTTCAATTGTCAAAAACAAAATAAACAACCCTCAAAAAGCATTTTACACCTTAAAAATTGAAAGGAGATCAGACAGAATAGAAAGCTTTTTTTGTTTCCTGCTCTAAATCTACAAACATACCAACAAAGCCCAATGAGACGAGGCATTGTTGTCTTTCGAGACGGCTGAAAGTAAAAACTCCAACCTTTCAAAGAAGCCAGAGCAGCCGATCAGCAACAACTGCCATAAGAAAGAACTTGCAATCAATTGAAAACATTTGCTCGTCAAAAGTAGCAATAAACTCCCACTTCTTTTGGCTGTCAGATAATAATTATTTCTGACTATTGACTGTGGCACGTTTTGTTTTATGTGCGTGACAACGTGACGCGAAAAAGTTGCAAAGCAAAAGCGGTTGGAATCCGAAGAAAGTTGTGAAGTTTCAAGTTGCCTCAGACATGGACCTCGTGAACAAAGCATACTGCTGTCATTTGGTATGCTCAGTGTTGTACAATGTTCTATAAATGCTTGACACGCTCTCAACAAGTATTTATATAAAAAGTACATTTGCAAATTATCTTCAGCGTTATCCAGAAGGCTATTAGAATCTCCCAACTACAAATCTTCAAGTGATCGGTAAGCTGTCTTTTTAATATATTTGCTGCATTTCTGCATATACTATCTGACATGACGCTTTCTAACAACCATGCTGTATTTATAGGGAACTTTATGCATAAATATAATTGGAAGAAGTCGATAAAAATCACCATCTTTACGTCATAAATCCATTACATTCATACTTTCTAGCTGGTTCAAAATGCATTATCCGTATAGGCACACTCATAAAAAGCGTAAACTGAAATTAGTTGATGACAGCAACTTCACTGACATAACATAAAGTACGAGAGCAAGCAAAGATCAATTGGTGTTTTACATGTGTTTAAAAGAACATACATTTCGGAAGCCCAACCAACCTCGTGGTTAAAAGGAAAGGAAAGCAAAAGGCAAGCGGTTAGAAAACCAGGGAAAAGGAGCCCCGCAAAAGTTATGTGAAAAGTTAAAGTTATTGCTGCTGATAATTCCTGTTGAGTATTTTTATGTACTGTGTAGTTGTGCCCTATGGTCCCGTAACATGATCCTCTTGCTCATGAGAAGAGCAAGCAGCAGCCAGCCAGCCACACTCACACAGCGCTGCCTAAAAGGTTTTCAAACACATCTACCAAAAGAAACATCATGTATACAATCTCGCCCGTGCCTTATAAACGTACACTCCATTTCACACGCAGGGAAAAAGAAAGGAGGGAGTAAAATATGCCAAAGCTCGGTTTTCTTTGGAAGACCTTGTGTGAGACTTAAGAAGAAGAGAGGAGAGTAAAAGTTAGTTTTCCTTTGCTATTTCCATTTGAAAGCAGAAAGGAAAAGGGAAAATTTTCTGAAACAGGATCGTTCTTGGGAAACCAAAGCACGATCAAAAAGCTGCTATTTCATTTAAAACGCTTACAAATCATGTTCCATCACAGGGGAAAATGAGCAAGGGACAATAATGCTAGCGATTATGACGTGACTGAAATCAGATATCTCAGCATCAGTAATTTACAGTTGTCTGATAGACAATTGAAGCTGGAAAGGATTTCATGAAGTAGGATGATCAGAGGGAGGGATGATTACTATATGAACTTCCTCCAATTAACATTTTGTGGGACACGACGTGCTCCATGCTTTCATTCACAATATAATTTAATCTAAAAGCTCGCCAATAAAGGCAACACGGTAGCAAGAGTAGGTAGGGTCATTTGAGATCGTAAAGTATCTGAAAGGATCATCAAAGTTGGTGCTGGATTTATTACAAAATTCCACGATTATTATTACCCACACTGATAATTAATATTCTGACACATTAGGCAACACAGTAAACAATCTTCCATTGTATTGTTGCCTCTGCCTGACTGCTCCAATAACCCATGAATATAGATAAATTCAAGTAGCAGTTATACTCTAGATTGGAAGGAGAACGAGGAGATAACAAATTTAGTACATTGTTCATGTATTCGTATCTCTCACGAGAATATTTGAGCAGCCCGTGGTAGCCCTGCAGGACGAAAAGATAATACAATGCAATGCCTACTCTTATGCCTGCTTTTACACTCAACTATTTACGTGTGAAAGACAAGCTGGAAATTTTCCTCGAGATTTAGCTTGGCTTGGAATCCGTGCTCTTGATACTGGAATGGAAAAAGGGAAAGCTTTCGTGGGGATTGCGTAGGGAAAAATCATACCCGGACTTACAACGACGAGAGCTAATATAAAATCCAGCTTTTATACATGAAATTAAACAGAATCCCTGAGTTAGAAGGTTTCATATCGTTGCAATTGGTATCACAGCTCATAGAAATGTCACATTCATACAAGTCACGAGAGTTGAGTTCATTTTATTTGAAAAAAATGCATCGATTGAATGGCATGGTAGAAAATATTGTAGTATCGCATGCCTTTAAAATGACAAATCATTTGATAATAATTTTTATGGAATTTTCTGAATACCACAGCTATTTTATCCTGATATTTATGCTCATTCCCATTTAAATATTAATTCAATACAGTTAGTGTACATATAAGATTCGCTGGACGATGTCTACTCTTCTTGCAATTTAAGCGAGCGTCTCAATTCATATTCTGCTTCTAGCAGCTTTAGCACGCAGTACATTTTGTGCATCATGTCCATATGATAAGGTATCTGCATAGGTCATAATTCGTTCATAATTTATGATTTTCCCCGAGGATTTATGAGCCCATCAATTTTGCTCATTGTATTAGCCTATAATATGCTATGCATACGCTAATGGAGATTATTGTTATTCCTTGCCACTTTCCAACTCCAACCCGTGTATCCCACTCATACACAGGGCACGGTTGAGTAGAGACAGATTTACAGAAAGTTCCTCACTCTGTTATTTTCATACCTTTTTGCAGAGACGATCAGAAAGAATCAAGAAAGATAAAAACAGGATGATGATGAAAATGATGACAAAATGATCGAGTATTTTATTCTTCTGAAAATGCCGCAGAAGACAAAGTTACTTAAAACATGAACAGGGTAAAAATCGTCTCACAGCGCAGAGAGAGGGTAAACTAACGGGTAGAATCAAAACAGACATGGTTGTGGACAGACTCCTTGAAAAACAGCGTGGGATTGTCTTTTCATAAAATATGATTTTTCAAGCACGAGCTCAAGTATAACACATAATACATATGTGTGTGTTGTTAGTTGTGCACAATCTCATGAGAGAATGTGTAAGTAAAAGTGGAGACGAAGACGAATGAGTCTATAGGAAAAAATTTATTCAGCCAAGCTTTCATTTACGGCATGGTCACTGAAGATTGCGCAGAGTCAAGTTTTGATTTATGCTCGTAATTCATTCTATTATAATTGGGGTTTCGCTAGATATTTATCATTAAAGTTGAATTGTCTTGGTTTAATTTTGATGGATTAGCTTGCCAGCTCTCTTGCAGCTTTTATGCATGTACCCATAGTAAGATCATTGTCATCCATATTCACATCCCTACACACACACACATGTTATCATGCATGTTTCTTTACACGTCGTCCAATGCACTGTGTTTTCGGGGAAGATGAAATCCAAAGGGGTGTGTAGGGCAATTGCAAACCTTAGTACTATTGGAGATCCATAATCTCTAGCAGTGTAATATAATAATAAGAGTCTCGATAGTATGAACTCTTACATTACTTACTTCGTTATGAAAAAGACAGCTAATTACAAAAAACAACAAGAATAAACACCGCTACAAAAAGGGAAACGAGGGAATATGAGGTAGGTTTTTTGGTAAAAACTTCCAAATTTAAGCAACCCATAAACTCATAAATTCGCATAAGGACGGGGGATGAATTCTCCTGCTCTGTCCATAAGACACCCAACTTGGTTAAATACACAAATTTATTTTGATTTTTAAGCATGTTCCACGTACATTAGTCTCCGAAATGTCAAAAGAAGCACGTGGCTATTCCTTCCACCCTTTTTAATTATGAGTAATAAATTTACAAGAATTGGTAGAAGTGCACAAGTGAAAAACTAATATATTTTAGAATTTTTTCTCCATATATATGCATTTTACTACTCACCGTTTAAAAATAACGCGAATGAAATTTTGTTTTAAAATGAATGCTTACATGCGTTCCAAGATGGATAGCGTATTACCCTTCAGTAACTTCACACCACCCTGCAATTTCTTTCCCCTTTGCTTGCTCACAATACTGATTTACTAGGCAATCTTAAATCTTCGTCTTGTTTGAGATACTTTATGGGTGCAACTCGGCTTGATTGTAGGATTCTACAGCGTTCATTTACGATACTACTTATGTGCATAAGAATGCAGAGTATTTAGAAAACAATTTGTTTTCCCTTATATTATTTTGTTAAATATTACTCGCCAACATACATTACCATCACATTTTAAGCAATTGGTATATGGTGGTAATTTTGTTGCGGCAATTGAAAACTGGCAAGAAGTGCCTCATTAGTTAGCTCATGTTTTCTCAACCAAACTTTGTTGTTGTTATAACTGTCATTTGTTAACTACACTTGATTTTTATTGCTGCATGACTCAAAAAGAGTGTGAAGATCCCTGCCGGATTACTGGATAGCGTGGTTTAGTTGACGTCACGGAGCAGAGGTCGGTGAAGTATTTTTGGGGAAACTAGAAACTGAAACCTAAATACTCTAGCTCAGTCAATAACGTTTGGTTTTATCCTTCTGAAAACGTATGCTATTTGAAATCATAATGAGCTGCACTGATCGAATCTAAATAACAACGAAGATGTGGAGAGTATATTCGCAGGTGCATGTGAATATCACATTTCAGATTCAGTATGATTCTGTTTGCAATGACATGATATGATATGCTTCAAGTAAGTTGATGGAATTTGTATTGCTCACTGACAGCACGTGAATGCCATGTTTGACAACAATATAATACTATAGAGCGAATATTCATTCAACTTGTATTGTATAGCCTTCTCTAATAATTCAAGCACACTCGTGCTGACGCAAAATAGCGTGGTATGGTGTGGTATATTGAATACCCTAGCATGACTGTTGGGAAAATGTCAGCGAAACATGAAGAAAAACTTCCGGAGTTTTTTCTGCGTGAACGTGACATTTATGGCTTGAAATCTAATGCCTCGTGCTGTAACAAACATGGACATTCTTTAACACCACTGGATGAAGCGATTCGGTAAACTTGACTTGTGTGAAAATATGACATCGTAGTTTCAGTTTAGGAACACCTTTTTAACTTGTGAAACAAAATGTCCACATGAGCCACGACACTGAATCTTAATTTAGATTATTAATTTAACAAGTTGATGCCTATATTTAACTAAAACAATTACAATATAATACTCATCCAGAAACTAACGAAAGATGTATGAAATATTATCTGTTTTGTGCTACATAGAGAAAATGTAAGAGGTTTTGATGCGTTATCAAGAAAATTAAACATAATACGTACTGGAAGGATGTGAAAACAAGCTAATCTTGACGTACACGCATCCGTAAAAACAGTTTGTGTGAGAATCCTGATTTGATAATTTTTTTATGAACTCATGTTCCACATACAAAGTTGCACTTGTGCTTTAAATATATTTACGATCTGTCGTGGTTTTTGGTGTTAACTAAAGACACATTTATGCTAAATAGTATGCAGCGTAAATAAAGTGGGAAAAAACTCACTCGAAAAATAATTTTACGACCCTCTAAACCAAACTTTTTCCACAAACGGTTCAGCCTTTTTGAACGTGAATATCTGCAAGCACGTTTGTTTTATTGTGTGGGCTACACCAGTAGGTATTTGTAATATGTTGAAACTGAGAACAAAGTAAACATAGTTTCCGGTCATCACTTTAAAAAAATTGATGCTAGTAACTTTTTTCACCGTTACCATAATAGGCATTTATTTGAGACGAGATGTCTGAAGTTGTTTTTGTAGTGAAAAATCAGTTTCAAACAAGCACAAAAAAACCAACAAATTATACGTGAGGAAATGCTGCCAAAATGAAACATGATTTTCACTAGCATATTATGCATCTCTGACGTATTTTGACTTTTTCAGCAGTTTTTCTTAACGCAATATCCTAATCGGAGAAGCCGAAATCTAACGACAAGCAAGCGATCCTAAAATGATGCGATGGAAATTATAGGCATACATTTTTGAACCTCATTGAACCATGAAATTACCGCTTGACTAGTCAAAAACAAATTTGACAGACAGTTTTTGTCCGCCTCTCAAAACTATAAGGAATGAAACTCAACACGACTAACAAGCTGAGTTGTCGTAATAGAGAATTTACAATCTGTTGACAAATTCTGCAATCAAAATTAGATTTAAGAGGAGTGAGGAAGGTTAAGATCAAAATGATGACATAAAATAAGCTTTTAAAGAAAAGAAGGAAAAATTATGACGGCAAAAAATATGTATTCATATAATAAAGTAATCACTTATAACGCACAATGTGTGTGTGTACATAACATAAAGTTCAAATAAACAAGATAAACCATCGTTATCATAAAAAACTACAAAATGGTGAAATAAAACACACCACCAGTAGTTGAATAAAACCAAGAAGGAAAAAATATTAACTCCTTCATCTTGTTATTATTGTAAATGCTCATCACGACGGTTATATTCATACGTTTTAATAATCTTCACACAACCCATGTGTGTGTACCCACACGATATGCTTATTCATATAGACTCTGAGAGAGGGAAACAGCTTGACGCTCCTTGAAACCTGAGTTTCATAAAATATACCAACAACTTCACTTGCCAGGCATGGCAATGCAGTTATTATTACATAAAAATGTATAAAATAAACATGTACACATGAGAAAGTAAAAGGCAAAGTGGAGACTGAACTTTATAGGCCAATATTAAATGAATATAAAAACATGGACAAAAGTATAACTATGAAGGAAAGGCTGTAGATGGTATAGGCTTATTAGGATGCATGTTGAATGCACGTATGTAATTTCGGCGGGCATAAATGTCAACATTAAAGTTTACGATCCAGTATAACCACTTAAATAACTTAATCTTGGTAAAGCCATAGATTATTCTGCGATACACATATGGATTCACAAAAAGCTACAATATTCATACATTACACGTTTCAACGAGGTTGTACGTAAAAGCTGAGCCGAAAACACTAGGATTGCGCTGCTGTTGTTTTTACTCCTTCTGCTGCTCCTGGATCTTTTTTATGATTATTGCACGTCTTCTTTTATGCTTATGAGGTGAACATATTATACTCAACAGCAGAGAATAGAAAAAGTTGATAATGGTGATGATCATGATGATGACTATTTAACGAGATAAAGTCAAAGAGAATGGTTGAGGTAACTCACTCAACAAAAGTGGTTGTCAGTGGTGGTTGTACTTTTGACTCGCACTTGCTGTGAGTTGTTGCTCTATTCGACTTGACTCGACTCTCATCTCATCGGCCGAATGAAATCGCATGGGCTTTTCAATTGCGTTGGATCACTTGGTCATGAATTTTCGTGGCATTTTTTACATATATTTAAATCGTTTGGAGCAACTATTCTAACGTCACTTTTTTGTAATAATGGTCAGCACCTTTATTTTTACGTTGCTGTCCTATTTTCATAAACAACCCTGCCAATGTTGTTCATCAGGAATTGGAAAACTGGATAATAAGAACAATCGACGTCTTTATAAAATCCATCAAGACAATAAAGAAAATAATAAAAAACAAAGTCATTCTCCTTTATGTCCCTGCAACTCAATATATTTTAATCAACCATGTGGATCAGCTCAACTGCAGTCAAATGAATGTCAGTATCTCGTGGGTATTGATACTTTTCAACTGTTGATTGTTAGCTAACTACTAATGCCACCACTATATAATTGCACCCTTTGAAGCGAGCAATGAAGATACTCTATGACATGAAAACTTTCCAACCCTCATTACTTCACTATCTTAATAATCCCAAGAAACCCCCTTAGCATGTAGTACTACTTTATGTACAACATTAAAATCTTAGATAGTAGAGGAAACCGATGTTACAAGGACTGAAAACTCCGAAATATTTGTGCATTCAAAACTGACAAAAATGTCTTTGATGAAAACTAGTTCGGGCAGTAAAATATTTAATTATGCAATGTAATTGCAAATTGTTTTCTTGGAGCAGTCAATTTTTACTGTACCATTTATTCGCTATGTATTTAATGAAAGTAGTTTAAATTGTATGTTGTTTATGAGTTCCTGTTCCATACATCCATTGTAATTGGGGTGGGGTTGTAAAAGCCAAAGTGTCAACTTAAAAGTCAGTTTCTCCTTCAAGTAATGACGCATTTAATTTATACATTCATTCACAATTCTGTTTGTTTAAGGATTCACTTTGATTAATATGAATTCACGCAAAAGACAGATTTGCATAAAAATTTATGAAGCCAAAAATTGTTATGGGTGAATTGAGACAGTTACATATCAGCTGCATCCGCATTTACATGCAAAAATTTCGTAAAGTTATGCCACTATAAATTTGAAGTAATCTGTTTAATATACTAGAGTGCAATTTGTTTGGGAAGTTGTTAAAATCGTAAAAATTTTATATGCTTTTTTTATTACTGATTTGTATCAGATATTAGTCGGATATATGTCTCTGTGTGGTCGTGTGTGTAGGTTATAATCAGGGTAAGCGTATGCTCTGATTTCTTCCCTTTTACTTAAAGTTACCCGAGTATTTGTGTCAAGAGACACATGGTGGAACATCAAAATTGTATTATATGAACCATTTAATAGCAATAATAGCCGCCGTTATTGCACTTGCACTGAGGTAAAGTGCCAAAACGACCAAAAAACAGAAGGAAGAGGAGGAGGAGGTTGAGGATGAATATAGCAAAGGTTTTGGAGTTTAGGCTAGACATCAAACGCAGGGAAGTGCAATATTGTGCGTAAAATTTTCGTCTAATAGCAGTAATAATCGGTGCAAAGACCCAACATACAAAATTGTCGTGGATTAGGTCAAGGTTGCGATATTTTCCCATTGGATGGAGAACTAACTAAAAAGTATAACAGTGTGTAGAACGAAGATGAGATATAAAATCTCATGTATGAATGTAAGTCGAAAGAAGAAATGGGAGAGAGAGTAGCATAGTTAATAGACGTAGTTAGAGCGGCCGTAAAACGTGAATGGGGTTATTTGGAGGAAATTAATGAGTGTTAGTTGACATAAACGTTTGTATAAAATGGCCCAAGAGTTTGGCTGATTTTCCTCTTCTCATCCATATAGCTCCTAGAAGCAGTCTGCGTTTATAGCTTGTTCCAACTTCCACTATCGTCGTCACTAGTGGATTTTGATTGTGCAAATACGTGTATTATCATATAGGCTCCTTCATATACAATAATGGAAAATAACAACTTTTCTTCCCATGCAATTCATATAATAACCCATTTGCACATGCAAATCTTGCACTTTTCTCTGAATTCCTTCTGTTATTGCTTCTCTATCTATTCGTACGTTGCCCCTTATCCAGCTAGACTGCAGAGTTCTTGGGTTTTATGCTTTTATTTTTATGACAAATATAATTATTAATATATATTGATGCTTATGCACTCATTCCTGAAGCAAACTAATAAAATTCAAGTGATAAGGATTTTAAAACACCAAAGTTTCAGGCTAGGAAACCTTTAAAAACTGTTTAAGTCAATTTAGTATTCACGAAAAATTAGGTTGGATTACAGAGGTATTCATTCCAGCTTAAGGCATTATAAAAACGTCTTGCTTAAATTCCTGACAATCAGAATCCCGTCGTATTTACCATGTTGATACGTTGAAGCATCTCTTACTCATCTTCTATGTGTGAAGTGAATCTGTATCAGATTCCTTTTGTCTGAGTCGCTTTTCCGAAGTTTACCACAAACGAGAAAGAGAGAAATCGAGAATGTGTAATGTAAACTGTTGCTTCCCACAAAAAGTCTACTGTTTGGGATCATGTACAGTGTATACATGAAAGTATGCATAGTTTCAAAAGTCAGCAGGAGTTTTTCTAAGCTGTTTTCGCCTTACAAAAATCCAACAACTTCAAAGAAACTAGGACCATGGGATGCGATATACGGTTCACTCTCAATCTACAGAAGAGGAGCAAAGTGGTGGAGTGAGGAGAAAAATACCACAGACAGAACAGCAGCAGCCTCTCTTTCAGCTCTTTTTGCTTTAGTCGCCCGCTCGTTTTTTCCTCCTTAGTTCGTTTCGTATGTCTCCCAAATAGCCAGTAAAACTTGACTTTATAACCTTCATAAAATTTTATTTTATTACCTGTCCGTCATTCATAATAATGCGAGATTTGAATCAACGTGTTGCTTTTCCTTTTTTAAAAGAATGCGAGTAGAAAGTCCACACACAGTAGTTAGAGTGTGGTGTGAGGAGGGCTGGAAGTTGGGTTGGGTTGAGACTTTCGACAGTTGGGTTATATTATGGCAGTGGCCATAAGCAAATAAAACAAATGGGCAATATAATTCGATATCTTGAGCCACCTTCCTCTTTACTTGCCCCAACACATCACTTTTATAGACCGGATGACTTACTATCCAAACTGGTTAATAATGTATTGGTGTTTAATACCAATATTTATACAAACAAAACCACACATTTTCAGAAAAAACTGAGAATGGATGTCTCACGTTTCCCCTTAAATTTTTTTGGACAAATTACTGATGAACATGAGCAATGTCTAGTTTGCGGAAGGCATCAACCACGACGATATTTTTACCCCATTATCTTTTTCTTTCCTATATTTTGGTAACGAAAGCCATATTGTTTTGCTTGAATAAACCTAATCGTGAATTCAATCAGTATGTCGCGGGGACTTTCCTGCGATGGTTCTCACGACTAGATAGCTATGTTCGTTGAACTGTTTACTCAAGGTATTTTTGTCATATGGTTCAACAAGACTGCTGCTCATTAGTGACAAAACTGTCTGGTCGTTGAAAAATACGATTTTTCTACTCATCCCATGTGCTGCGTTTTTTAAAAGTTTCCTTTGTTTACGTAGGTTTGTATGTATGTATCCTCTACGGCTTCATAAAGAGCGAGGCAAGCAAAAGATAGGGAATTAACGAGGAAAGAAAGCGGCAAAGCCAGTTGGGTGCATGGTTGTTAAGATAAGAAAAAGATAAGGAAGTAAATGAGTTGCTTGATTTCAGAGAAAATGACTCAGAGCTCCTTCTTCCATATTGCATTTTCATTGCAACATTATTTTCAATTGACAATAATATGATGACATGGTGCAATACATACACTGCATTTAGTACACGGCCAACTTTATTAGTTTCCGTTGTGTCCTCATTAGGAAGTAGAAATTGGTGAAACAGATAGTTGGGAATTGACTTCATTGTAACAAGCCAAATTGAAGTTCATCATCATCCTTTTAAAGTGGACTGTTTAGTTAGTATAGTTCATTTTTCAGATAAATAATTGGGCTGGAGGAGTCCAATTCGATTTTTTCCAGGAAATATTGTTTTCTTTGATGAATTATTCTGCTGATTGTCTAAAACTTTTCCTGTAAATTATTTTAAAATAGCATTTTGAAGTTAGTAAATGAGGCTACTTTAAAAAGCTGAATTTATTGAAGAACAGTTTACACCAGTTTCTTTCCACGATGGAACATTTTTTCTATGGAGTTCGATCTACATCGAAATATTAAAGGGCTCAAAGCTCAGTTGGCTGGAAATGTCTAGGCGGGTGTTATATCTCTAGAAGATTTATGAGACGAAAATCGTATTTCAGGTTACCTATCCAGGCAATAAGGAATAACCAGGTTCAGGTTTTCACTGGCAATAATATAAAAGGAAAGAAAGTAGGAGGAAGAAGGGGTCTTCCTCTTCGCCACTTTCTATCATATGCCTTATATATTGCTATTGTGTTTGAGAGAGACGCACGACTATAGTTATGCCTGATGTGCTTGGGATGATTGTGTGCTCGCTTTGCTTTTATATTCACATGAATACCCTCATGCACCTTTGCTCTTCTTACTTGACAACACCAAGAAGAAGCGCAATGTGAAAGAGTTATATATTGAGAAGAAGCTTTGTGCGGGATTGAATATTAGTGCACCATCACACGAAACGTTGTATTTATAGCACATAGCACTAGTATTTGTGCATGCTGCTTGGCCCTATAGGTATATTCGTAAGGAATAAATATGTATATTTGAAGAAAGTGAGCAAGCAAAGCAGAGACTTATTGGACATGGAACTTAAGACGGAACTAATGGAAAATTCGCAGAGTGGATTCTCTCAGAAGAATCGATGCGATGAATGTCTCGCTTGAGGAAATCCCTCAATTGAGAACAGCACAAAATGTTATATTTCACTGCTTGCATCCCCATATAAAAGCCTATCTATAATATGTACATTCACGGGAATGAAAGCGGAATAATAGTGGAAGAAGGCATGATGGTAAAAGAAAAATGAAACGTTGTCGCAAGTGCAACCAGAGAGTGTGTAGTAGTAGTATATAGTGAAACAGCAAGTAAAAACGCGTGTGTGCTAGTTGGGAAGCAGCTTTTTCCTCCTGGCTCAATAAATTATTCGGATAGGCTTATATCAAACTTGGGGAAAGAAATATGGTGACAAACCGACCAAGGTTTGTTGGAAAATGCTCCTACCATACACATCCAACCAACATGCTCTGGACTCCCATAAAATTACTTGGTACATGCATACAACTCCAACTATATCATGTAAGGAGCACCGTGAAAGAAAACGTGTATTACTTTGTTGTAGTCAAAATGCATACATAACCCACGTATTCTATCTCTGTCGACGTGGTTGCTAGAGGTAGGTAGAGCACACAAGGAGAAGTTACTAGCTAAAGTAATTTCAGGCCACATGCCATATGCTGATTTACGGTAGTTTATACTTGAGATTATTTAAGTTTCATATTTTTCCTAGAGCGTGCAGACACCTTTAACTATACTCCCTACCAACATACATCATGTCGCTTTGATAATATCTTACGATATCTTACGATATCAATTCATGTTCTCAAGCGTTTTGCCAATGGTTGGTGGATTGGGCTCAAGATCGTGAGGTGCAGAACATAGTCTCACAGCCACACAGAGAGAAATCAAAATCATATGAACAATTTTCAGTTTTTGTGATAGCTCATCCGTTATGACGTGCCAAGATTACCATGATGTATAACATATAATTCTTTTTAAATTAAAATTCTTTCGCGTTGCCTATTCCCATTACTCTGCATATGGCAGTGGCAATGCAATGCTACATAATTTAATGCTACACATCCAATCCAACACAACTCATAATAACTTTTCAACCAATAATAGTTCCTCTAAAACTAAATGCATACTTTCTTGCAGTTCAACATTTTAGTTCTAGTTGACAATGAGACTGCACGGTGGCAACTCCGTTGTTGTTCTTATTAAAAATAGGAGTGGAACCACTCTCCGGGTGGCTACTATTACAAGTCCCTTTCCAAGTGATTGTCGTTGCCAGTTTCCTTGCAAGAATATGTAAAGGGCGCCTCGTCAACCAACGCAACTTACTTTCTCTCTTGAAGGAAAGAAGTACCCACTTTCACTCACTAATTTTCTTTTTTGTTGCACAATGAGCATGCCATTTTTGCTGAACTTTACTTTTCTTACGTTTTATCGCTTTTATATCTTGACAATGCAAGGAGTAGAATATTTATTTGCCTGAGCGTAATAATTATTATGGAATGTGATATGCGGTAGTTGATAGCTCTGATTTTGCTTTTGTATGGAATTGTGTACGATGATGATATTTATATTTCAAAGCCAACTCAATAGTGCTCTGCTCCGTCATGCGTACTTTTCAACTTTAAGTATATAAGGGTAAAAATTCTGCCAAAAAGGACCAGCCAACCATGTTGTGTATGCATGGACGCATGGATTATTTTTAACCATTTTTTTCACATCTTTTTCCCTTTGATCTATCGCTGTCTCTTTTGGTTGTCGCCGCCTTTTGAGCATAAATCTTGGCGTAAGTTTGTGCATTTTTTGTGTATTTTTTCCTTCGTCTTCCTCTTCAACAAAAAGCTATCAACACACACTGTGTGCTCCAGTCTCTGTTGAGATATTTATTTCCTTTTCCGGGGCAAGAGAAAAGAATTTCGTTTGCTTGTTCGGCTCCGTCTTTTTACTAGTAGTAAAGTTCCATATCTTATTTTAAATAGAAAGAATAGGCAATACTATATTACACATGTAATATACATTCAGGGTACGGTACGGTGGCTAAGATCTTTTTCTATTTTTGAATGCTTTCTTATACAATGCTTCATGTGGAGAGAAAAAAAGTTGGAAAACTTGCCCATATTTTTCCATAAGGGAATCTTAGGAAAGACTGTGAAGAGTTTGCGAAAAAAGAAAATTATTAAGATCAAAATAAAGAAATAGTATGGAGGATTTACTCATTCGTTACTTATGTATCATGTGTGCGTCCATATATTATGATTAGACGCTTTCTTATTCCTTCCCTTTGGATGATGACAAAGAATATTATTGTAGCGCTGCTTTTATATATTTTTTTTCTCGTTTTCTTTGATTGTGATTCCAAAAGGATTGTGTGCAACTACGGAAGGGGTAGTGAATAGTTGGTAGACGTATACCGTGTTTTCACCATCGCCACCCCAAATGCAAGAGAAACCACATAATGTAACGTCAGACACGCCTGTACAAATACATGGCACTTTCTATTGGCATAAATATAGTTGAAACGACACAATATTAGTACATGGTACGCTTTTGCCGTAAATTGTGAATTGTTCAGGATTTATCATACATTTTCATTTGAAGCAAGTAATGTGCAAGCCTGCTGCTTTCAACTACCACCTACATTAGCCGTGTGCCATGCTATTTTCTTTTCTCCTACAGTTAGTAAAGTGTATCAGCAAATCCCTGAAGCAGCGGCAGCGTGAAAAGAAAAAAAAAGTTCGAAAAAATACTGAAGCAATCTCATATCACATCATATCAAAAGCGATATATATACATGCATACCCATATGTGTATTGTATGCATGGAGAAAATTTAGAAGGAGAAAAAAAAGAGTAGAAGAAATTAGGGAGGAAAGTGATAGCGGAGGAGGAGGTGGAAGAGAGTGAGAGAGAGAGAGAGCAACGAAAAAATACTGAGGAATAGTCAACTGCTTCAGGCATAAGAACTAACTTACTCATACAATTTTAGATATGTGCAAGAATAAAAAAAGGAGCATATATTTTTTATACTAAAAACGAGAAATTCTCAAACATCGGCACAACCAAGCTCTGGAGCTCTAGGACGCGGTGAACATGCACGAAAAAAAAGGAGAAGGAGCAAGGCCCTAAATCTCCGAGTTGAGACAAATTCTTTTATCTGCCTTACTTTCCCCAACAAAGATAGATTAGCCCATTTTTGCAATTTTCCCTGTCTCTCGCGCCCTCGTAACTCTTACTGAATTATGGCCCTTCTGAATCTCCACGGACTTAAGAAGACGCGAATTCAAGCCGCTACCATTGCTGCTCCTCTCTCTCCCTCTACCACCCTATATAACACTTGCTCTGTACATAAATAATGCCGTTACATAGTAAGTAGGTATATTAAACATAGTAGGGCTGTCTATTTTTCTCCTTCTTTCTAACTTGTATTAGAAACCTCAGGATATGTCTACAAACGAAGAAAAACACCAGGCTTCCAAATTGAAGCACTATAACAGCAGCAGTAAGAGAAGAAGCAAAAAGGAATAGTGAACTGTAGCCGGAGCAGTCAGATCGCTCAAAAGCATTCATCTATTTTTCTCTCTCATTCATGTTATGTTCGTATGTAGATAGGGGAAAATTACTTCAAGAAAGAGAGAGAGAAAAAAAAGTAAAAGAAGCCTGGGAGAAAAAACCGAAGTATTTTTTCAGAAAAAGTGGAAGAAAAAAGAACCAAGAAACATGTCTGCTAGGTTTGCCATGGTGTAAACTAATGTATTGCAGAGACTCTCTGGACTTTTGGTGATACCGCTACCATTACAAACTATGAGATGTGATGGCATCCACATTCACATATTTTATATACTAAAGGCCATCCAACATCCAGGCCCGCCGCTTCCAGATCATTCATCTTATTTTCATACTCGCTTCCTTACTTCCGTGCGCAGAGCACACATAAGTACACACACAAGGACTGTCGGTCCTGGCTTCTCTCTCCCTTTCCGGTTATATGAAAATGGATAATTTGATTCTACATCACATTAGTGCAAAGAGGAGCACTGGAAATTTCCAGTACTTTGCTTGAGAGCTGGAGAGTAACAGAAAATAAAATTCAAAATACAAACTCCTCCTTGTACATGGCAATATTTTACGTTATGAAGATTGATGCAGTCATCGGAGAGAGTTGCAAGATGCAGCTTCAAATGTTGATGTTAACAGAACATTTCGTAATGTTTGAAAATTTCCATTTCCCATAAACTACACTTTACATGTGAATCTGCTCTTCTACTCTATAAATTTGGCATACATCATTTACACTTTGTGAGATACACAGTTGATAGTGATACGATGTTTCAAAAGCAATGAGAATTGGGAAAGCTACATATCCTGCCAATGTTTATGACATGTATTTAAAGTACTACAAATTCTCTGTTGTCTGAGTAGAATTTATAAGAGTCCGTCCTAAAATATCATAATATTATCACACATCAGTTTACAAAGGAAATGTCTCAGATTTGATTTGTAGTTTAATCAAAGGAGGAACGATAAAGGAAAGGATAGGTTCTTTGTCGGCACTAACGAACTGCACACATACAAATGTAAAATCATTAATTAATCGACTTCTTGGTGTGATTGTCAAAGCATTCTCATTTCTGTACCATATTACCAGCTCTTTATACATTGAAGAAAGTTGAAAGTAATTATTTGTTAATTGAATTGAATAAACATATAATTAAAAATATACTGCCGCTGTTAAGTATACATAGGTAAGTCTTGTGAGACCACCATTCAAAGACTTACCATGATTACAACAGTTTTTTTTCAATAAACTGTGAACAGCATGACAGATCTCAGGTGAACATTTTTAGTTTCTGGATTTAGAAACGACGTCAACAAAAGATACAAACTCACATTTGCCTTGTGTACTCCCTCACAGCAGGCAGGCAGAGACGAGCTAACAACGGATAAAAAATCTGGATTTACGATGTCACTTTTATCGTCATCAAATGGCACGGTTTGAGGAGAGTTAGTTGGTATCGTAATACCAGAGGTACCACTTGATGCTTTTGAACTTATACCCATAATATCCAGTTGGTAAACCAACGCTGAAAGCAAGTGCATATAGCTGAGGATAACTTCTTCGTGGCGAGATAGATATGATGATAAACATTTATACACGAATCCATTTTTTGTTACTTTTCCTTGTCTTCCGTCCTGGAGGAGACAAGATAACAAGATGCTCATTGCAAACCACTGCGACGCTCTTTAACTCTGAAAATATTTCTTGGAGCAGTGAGGACGAAAACACTTTTTTAACGAAAGCCAACCTTCCTAATTCTGTCAAGTGTTCAACAAGACAAGATGTCAAATGAAAAGACACGGATATTGTAGCCGAAAGGCAAAAGTTAGGATGGATGAGACAACATAAAACTGTTTTTCTCTGAGCCCTCCTGTAGCTAGTATTCGTATATTTGCTTCGGGGAACTTTAATAATGAGCCATGAGATGATATTAGAGCCTAAATGCTTCAACACTGGCTGATCGTAAATAAAAACAGAGTTTAAACAGGATTCAGTATCTCATTGTTAATGTCTCATGCTTCACAATCACATTAATGCAGATTATGTGGTGGGTCTCACAAAGTGCGATCAAATCTTCGCTTTGCCAATGATAAACGTGGTGATTAGGCGTTTAACTTTGCTTGATCGAAAAGTTGTCAAAACTTGATTGATATCTTTTCACCAATCTGATTTCTTTTTGCAGTTTAAATTGTATCGGTGTTTACCCAAAGGCGATGTGCGCACTTAAACAAAACAGTACGTAATCTTGCATTACTTTCGGAATTAACTTGACGGAGAAGTAAAGCAACCCAATAATACAAAAAACAAAACTGTTGCATTACTTTCAGTGACAGAATGAGATCATTTCATTTCTGTACAATATGTAATGCATGTGCATAATTTTCTTCATAAAAAATAGCTTACGTAATGTACCCTTATGTGTAGTAATTTTGTGAAGTACGCCTGGATACATTGTATATTGTAGCAAATAACGAATCTTACACTGTATGTTGGTTAATCCAAAATGGTTCTCACTCTACCGGTATGTATCTAATAATGTATTTAAGCTCTCACATGTGGTTCATGATGATCACTTCCATTTTAACATCTTTTGTGGAGCTAGAAGCATAAAGGTAGCAGACGGTGGCAAGAAGGGCTGGATACAAGGCCCAAGGGTAGGTTAGGGTTCCATGATTTTAAAGGATGCAGCCACTTCATGAAACGTTTTTTTAGTATGTCTGTCGGTCCGTATAAGTTTTATCATTTTGGTGCATACTTAATGCTAATTAATCACAAAATTACTAATTTTTGCATCAGATTTTTACAATGACGACCTTCTGAATTATTACAGCGCGATTGTAACTAGCTATTCAAATTCTAAGATTATTTTCAGTTTGCGCCACTTGTTTACAGCGGTTCCACTGCATCTCATTATATTTGTAAAGCTAAAGTACATAAAGATGCGGGTAAATACCGTGAGGATATGATAGGTAGGTTAGTGAGGCAGTGGACTTGGAGGGTTCAATACAGATTAGGAATATAATATAGGATGTTTTTAACCTGCAAGCATGCAGCTACAACAATGTATTTGACGTAAGAAGAGCCAACTCCATCTCCTTCCCTTTCCAACTTATCCGTTAACTTTACGGTAATGTAAATGGGCAAGTATGGCCGTTTACGTCATTGGATTATGCTTGTTACGAGTAAGTTATGATGTGGTTATGTTGACTTTTCTTCAGTCTCTCCCACTCCCGGAGTACACAGCCGCATGTATATATGAGTATATATGTGCTTACAACAATGTATGTATTTAAAATCCTATATATACAAATTTTCATACTGATGTTTTTCAGTTTACATTATATCGGAACCTTAAAATCAGAACATGAAATTTAACAACAATCAACGAATGAATGTTTTTTAGGAGAAACTTTGAATATTTTGCACTTCCAGTTTACCAATGGTGTTTGTGAATATAAGATTTACTACTTGATCAGTTCAGTACCAAATAAATATAAAACGCATAAAACAACACAAATGTCCACGCAAACATATAATTTAAAATCTAGCAATTTTTTGGACATTCAAGTGAAGACTCGACAACATGAGGATTTATGTACATATTGCGTGCACATTTTTTTACCGTATTTTGCTCCGCACGCATAAAATTCCCATGTCACGTATGCCATCCGGTTTCTGATCTTTCTATCTACATCCAATTTAGACAAGCAGACACTCATTCCACACGTCGTACACTCTACAAACGTAATATTGATGTGCGTATCTTGATGGATTGTAGTATTATTACATAAACTTGAGGCAGCAAGCTGAGAAAGAATGTTGGTGTTTTTATTATCTAGATCATAATATTAGAGATATGCTCGCATTATATCAATATCGTTGGTATTCCTTCGAGCTTCCATGCTGTGAGCAAGCATGGATGTTGATATGTTGAGCATTGAAATAAACGTACATTACCATAGGTTTTGTGCATAAACTTGGACTAAAACATGTGAACAGAAGCAGCTTCTTGATCAAAGCTAAAATCTCAAAAGTGTACACCAATTCTTGGCACAACAACTCATAATAATAGCATCAACAAAAAACGAACAACGAGCATGAACTGAAAAAGGTCGGAAAGAGTAGAGAAGACGAAGAAGAAGCATGCATACAAGAAGCAGAGGCAGTGAACATTGAGCAGGAGCATAACAGATGAGAAGATGCGAGAAGACGAAGATATGCATGCATGATGTATGTATAATGTATTTATCCGTAATCCGTATACATAAGGAGAGGGTGTGCACTTGCTCCCCTAAAAGGGAATTTTGGCTTTCAGCCATTTCGATTCTCTGACAATGATTAATTGACGACGGAGGGTCGCCATTCCTGATGGATCTTAAGGCATCCAATCTGCTCTGACTTGAGTTACTTGTGTTGCGTTACGTTATGTACGAGAGGCGACGAGAGCATTTGTTTGTAGTATGCATTGACTTACACAAGCTTCTCGTATAAAATTTATACTGAAATGAAGCTGCTGCTGCTTGAGCATATGTACCTGTTTGCAAAATAATTCGTCGTGTTTATCCGTATATCGTATTTTGAATGTTCGTAAACCACATGTACCTTATCTAAAGACCGTGCAACCTCGATTCGTTTTTTCTCCTTTTTTTGCTCGATGTGATGTGAGCATTTAGATGTCTAGTCTAACCTTGCGTATTACATATTTTCCTCTTACGATTATTTTGTTCCCATAATCATATGCTTACACACAAGTAGTAGATTGGATAGAGCTCAACCCTTTCCTTTTGTACATGCATGCTTGCTTACCCGATCAAACTACAGCAAGCAAATCCAGATGATGATAACAATGTCTCGCAAGCTATATTTTTTGTTTGATCACTCAATGAAACTTACAACCGCATATGTCCTCCTATCTGAAATATCAACCAGCCAACCTTATACAACGCAGCTCAGTTTTCAAGTTTGGTTGCAATGTGTGTTTGTTAGTAGAATAACTTGCTGCTGCTCTTTTTCATTCAGGATAAAAAACGAGTTGAAACAAGCTTGCTTTTATTCATATTTCTTTTTGCAATTCGATAATGTTGATAGTAGTGCGTATGTACTTATGATAGGAAATATAAATTTCATGCTTGTACGCACGTAATATTGTCCTGCTGATCAAAATGCCCCTTTTTGCGGTATCTGATGTATGCATAATGTAATCATTCCGCCCTTTCGTATCAAATCGAAAGCACAGCACGTGAAATTATAGAAATTTATACAGATCTGTCTGTACCCCCGAAAAAGTTTTCGGGCTTCTGTTTATTTCAACAAAATTATTGTATCGTCGGTTCAAATATAATAATCTGGATGAAGTAGAAATTCTAGAAGCTAGCAAACTTTTTAACTTACGAAAATTTCTTAATTATGTTTCCTTAAAGCGTGTTCGGTAATGTATGACGTGTTAAACTAACGATAAGGCTTATGAAAATGTGTAGTCATATTTTAGTTGCTGACTGAATAAAGCGGTGATCTGATTCTATCAAAAGGTAGCATAAAGGCCACCGTGTTACTCGCTAAGCGAGTGCAAGTTATACTTTTGTTTCTCTGCGACATTTCTGAATTTCATATAAATTGAGTCGCCGATAAGAGCATATACTATAGAGAGAGAGAGTGGAAGGGAAAAGCCAGAGCTTGTGCTTGTCTGCACGCCAAATCTGAATTACAACATGAATTCAGTTTCCAAGAGTGAAAGGTTAGTTGCTTATTACCTCAACTAGGTGCATGTGGAGTAAATGTCTATAAATTTATAGTTTTGTATGCAGATTTTCTGAATTTGTGTGCCGTGCCTGCTGCCGACATCAAGAACAACAAAAGCTGCCTTCTCATTTTGATGATGTCGTGGGAAATCAGTTTCTCTCCGTTCATAAGCGCAGCAGATAGTACTTGTATGCATATAGGTATATACTGTATGGAAAGGGGAAGTGTAGTTGGATGCTCCACGCTCGTGTCAGAAAATACATTAAGTAGGTGGATAGAAAGTAAAGAGAGGAGGAATTCAAAAGATATACAAGAAATTTAGGAAATGGAATAAAAAAAGAAGAACAGGAGAAAGGGAAAGAGGCGAAATGCACACCTGCTACCTCATCTCGATATTTGCATTCCACCCTATTCCGTGTGCCATACGTTGCCTGCTTGCTCCTTTCTGTTATGTTTATATCCATAAGTAACGAATTTAGTATGGACTTTTGTGTAGGAGAGTGCAAAGCAAACACATATATAAATGGAGAACCAGCAAGCTCTTTTGCTTCAGGAGTCAGTCGGAGAGAGGAACGAACGACGAAATCCAATTTACAATTCTGCTCAGAAACCCATATGCTATAAATCTTGTACTGTTCCCTGAGACTGAAGCGTTAAATCTTTCTAAAAAATATGCTCTCTCTTTTCTCTCCGCCAAGCTCAGCACATGAATGCATGCATGAATTCAGCATGGAACCGTCCAGCCCCTAAATCAATCCGTTTTCAAATAACTTACACAGCTACATCAGCAGTGCTACTGTTCAAAACCTTAGTCACACTGTACATGTGCTCCTACTCCTTCCTCTGCCAACCAATGAACTGCTAGTAAAATTTCTTATGTGCCATTGTTAAACCTAATATCAAATAGATTCTTATGGAAAGTCACATATGTAAACTAGGCAATAAGAAATTTGAGGAGAAACTAAAATACGAATGTTAAAGCACTGCGTTTGCGAAACTGGCAACGAATCAGGCTTCAGATCCTTTCGCACAGACAGAGTGACGAACGATCTTGAGGGAAATGAATATAGTATGAGTCATAGAGTTCACGAATCACTTTTCACCTGCTCAAAATCGTCATAACTCACGGATGATGAGTGGGTACAGAATTTTGCTTTCTAGTCACATGCAACATATAACTATGTATTAGCCATCATAATCCTTTCATATTTCAATCAAAATGTATCAATAATTTTATAAAAATTCATTTTTATTGACTGCACTACGTTTATTATAAATTTTATTCGCAAAACTTTCTCTTTTCTAAAGAAATTACTTAGTTAATCTTTCCCTAACAATGTGCACTTGTGCTTTTTCTGAAACACCAGAAGAGAAAGAAGCTGTTGCTTCAATGCAAGGAAGCCTTATTATTACTTACGTACTCCTCGCTTGATGTTACATAAGATATAACAATACGAGGTGAATACGATGTGAAAGACGTAAGGATAGCAGCTATCAACCCTCAATGTTTAGTGATGGTGGTTGAAAGATTCTTCTATGGTTTTTTAAAATCGTCCAGGCGTTCGCAAACCTCCTCAAAGTGTCAGCAATAATCGTAAAACTTGGCCTTAATGGCACTTTCGATGAAGCAGCAGTATAGCAAGATCATTCGTTTCACTCGTCGCTTTCACATACGTACACATACATACATATTATATTCGGGATACATGCATATTTGTTCATTGAAGAAATTGGGTGGAACTGTTACATTTATATACAGCACAATATCATATAATATCCTCATGTGTTTATGTACTAATACTTTGACTCAAATCGATCTGACATACGTACATTCAAACGCTACTTGACACAACTTGTTACACAAATGAAATGTTTACTATTATTGCATATTTCTATCAGCCAAATCAAAACAACTGCTTTCCCCTTCCGTGACTGTCTTATTTAAAGCAATGCATTGAATGATATACCAAACACAATTAATTAATCAATAATTTTGTTTTGGATTTTCAGATCCCAGTGTGCCATAATCAATCGTGAGGACGATCAACGTGAAGAAAAGTCAGAAACAGGTAAGACTGTTTATTTGTGTTATAAAGTATTAAACTTCTAGTAAAGCTTACTTCCAAATTTGTAGCGAAAATGGACTGGTGGTTTTGGCACTGAACACCTAACCATATTAAATGCATGCGGTCGGAGAAATCAAATAGAGTTGAAAGAAAGCGTATGCTCGCTAGTATCAACAAAGATTGCGATCTGCGCTCTTCCTTATAAGGAGTGAAACACGATCTGCTCAACTCCATCTTCACGTTTCATGATTAGATTATGGATGGCGCTCACATAGGGTTACGCATCTTTCGTTCGTTTCGTTCCTCGCTTGTACATCTTCTTCCTTTTCTCATGTTTCATGAAAATGCAGAGAGAAGTTTGGGCTGGAAGAAAAGCATGCACCCTTTTCGAATCCTATGTTGTATATAGCTTACTCCCTTTATATACTAAAGATGATTTCCAGAGACCGGTTAAGGTTACTCACAATACGATATACGATACGATACCAACACCAGAATCAGCGGCTCTCTTTGTAGCTGAGTTGTACTCGTGTATTCTCTCAACTACAAGGTGGAAACGCCACTGAGCACTCAGTTGTAAAGGAAAGTTTTTATATGGACGAGCATGGTTTTATATGTATCAATGTTGTAGTTTAGGTACTTGCGTATGTATGAAGAGATGTAGTTTTATAAGGCATAGCGCATTCCAACCAGCTTCTCATAGACATCACAGTAACTCACCCGCACATACCTCATTCAATACAATGAACATACATCTCTTTAACACTTTCGGCTGTCTCCCCTTATGTCACTCGATTGTAACTAACTGCCGGGAGTTTTCGGGAAAGAGAAAAAAAGTTAGTTCCACCGTTTCATGAGATATGGAGCCTCGGTTCGTCTCAATTTTTTACGAGCAGGCTACACCAACAGTGAAGTTTGGGTGTTTATGGGTTTTCATGTTAGTTTATCCTTTTAAACAAACTTGATGTTAGGCTTTGCAAACGTTCTTCCGTTTAACATAGCAGCAGTCCTCTTCAATCATGCATGGTATATCTTAAACGATTTACGTTGTTGGCTTTGTGCCTACATTAAAAACTCGACAAGATTCAAATTTTTTAGCTGAAAAGGCTTAAATATGTATTCCATAGAAATTTGATCCTATAAACAGCTTACTGAAGCTCTCTGCTCTGAAGCTTGCAAGAAATCGTGAGCCCTTTTGGAAGATGACGAAAAGTAAATCCAGCGACCAGAAAATCTAATCACAGGTCTGAGATTATATGGAATGGAGGCAACAAATCATCTATCATGACATGCCATGCATGCTAGACTCCACATAAACACTGATTGTGATGAGGTGGTACTGCAACGCCTTTTTGCGTGATTCAAACCCAAGCTAATCTTCGTAGAAGATCAAACATGCAGGTATATACATGCAAAGTTTAAGGGAAAGGAAAAAATGTCCTTCACGGAATAAATTCTTCTGGAATCGATACAATGAAGTCTGCCCTTTTTCTGACAATGGGTATGTATGTATGTATGACTGTATGTTTGAATACAATTGTAGAGGTGCCAAGAAGAAATGGTAAATGCTTCATGTTCATGTGCTCATGTCAGTACAGTCGAGCCGGACGTACATAAACCTGCATTTTTGTATGCATAGTATTGTTTTGAAATTTTAGGTTCAATATTAGCAATACAATAATATGCAATGCAGTGAGTTCATATTTTTATTTGTCTCGTCTTTCCTTCCCAATTAAAATATGAACAAGAACATTGCATGACGTTACAATTACCTTTTCATAGTTTTTAGCGTAAAACATTCGATTCAAAATTGGAAACAATGCAACTCCACATGAAGTGGAGTGCTATAAAACACATAATTAACTCGCCTGGGCCACTGTTGACATTGTCATCTAATCAAACTCACACGCACATAGTAACTGTCGCCATTCCGGAATGCAGTAGGATTCTCATTGAAAAAATGATGAAGTAATTAAGTTTCCACTTCAGGTCAGACGACTTGAAATTTTACACGTGGCATGATTGAAACCTTATTCAAATTTGCAAGCCCCTTTTCCTTGAATATAAACTATGGGAAGAGCAAGCACTAGGGATAAACCCAACATAAAGTGATTCGTACTAACTTTTTGGATGATAATTACGTATATATGTTGGCATGTTCAATATTCTACCAACCCCCTATTCACTTTCTTTTATAGCTAAAACTATGAATCACAAAAATGAATGAGTATTGATTACCTGGCTAATTGATTTTTTCCATTACAATTTATCCAATGTCCTTTTTGATGACGTGACCAATCACATAAAAACTCTCAATTAATTACACCAGAACCAGAACTTTTTGCACTTTTGCTGCTGCTCGCAAAAACATGCATAATATGTTAATGCAGCCAACGATTTTCACTTCACAGCACTGTAAGATAGGGGATCACATAATATTTTCCAAAATGTGTTTGAAATTCGGATCGGTGACACTTACGGAAGCAACTCTCACAAGGTTTCCAAGTTCAAGTTCACTCATTCAATTCTTCAACCGTACTGGAAGCTATTTGATTTTTTACATAATAAACCAGAAGTTTTACTTCAGCATGAAAAAAGCTTGGTTGCCTCTCAATGAGAAGAACATAGTGTAAATACAAGCACTCTATAAAGGACCAAAATTGGAGCAATAAAAATTACAAAAAGAAGCAATAAAAAGGTATGGAATTGAGCCATAAAAAACATAAAGCAGTACCGGTGCAGTTAAAACATTCCCAAATACTCTGGATACCGTTCCATTTCATTGTCAAATGTAGTGGTAAAGTACGTGCATAATCATTTCCGTAAGAGACAAGTTGAACATTTACTGCAACAGCTTGAATTATTATGCATCTTATGCATAGCATCTTCCTGGAGGACATCCGTATCTTCCTTTTCTTCTCATTAGTGACCCAGTTTCCCTTTTTACGAGGTGAATGATTTTTTATGACTTTTATTGTGTGCTTGAACTTGAATGTCATATAACTTGGGAGAGATGACTTAGAACGAAAGAAAAAACAGTTTTGGTCCAGAACACCTTACTTGCGAAGGGATGCTTGGTGCTGTAAACTGGGCTTCTACCTTTTGAGTTTGCCTTCGTGACAATTTATATGCAAATGCTGTAAAGTGGAGATGCGTATGAATCTGTTTATTTTATGGCAGCTGTAAAATGAAATACATAATATTTATCCTCCATTAACAAGCATCTTCTTGCTTCACATTTTTTTTGTTGAATGATGAATATTATTTAATCTTCTTCTGTTCAAATAATTTGGCAAAATAGTTTACTCAAAAATAGTTCATTAAGACCTGTATTTATGCAAATAGATTTTTTTTTACTTGACTTAAATGAAACTTAAAAATATCATGACCATTTAAACTATCGTACTTCGGTTGGTATGAAAAGTAAGAAGTAGTAAGTTTCGAAGGTTGGTTGGACTTATGAATGGAATTGATTGTTTGGCTGGATATTCTTTATTTTGAGTCAAGTGTGTTGTTTTGTTTTATTTTACACTTGTAAACTGCAGTCGAGTAGATAATAAAAGTTCACTTTCTAAAAGTCAAGAATAATGAATGTCTTTGTTTAAGAAGTTACAATAATTGTGTAATACCTTACTGATATCGTTGGCCAGATCTGGAGAACTTGGTCTCTAGGTCAAAGTCATAGCAGCAGGTTTGATACTCTTCTTTTTCAAGTTGCAGAATTTTGGATTTCATACTATCTGATCGTAATTTTCCAAGGATATATCATTTCATACGAGAAAAAAATTATGCATGTTCATTGTTCCAGTCACATCCTCGTGAGACGCAGTAGTAAGTTGAACATGATCATCAGCACATAATTAGCATAAAAACCCTGTCTGCTTTTCACAGACCAATTAATAACAAGTGAGCAACTGTGCATTTTAATCTTCTAAACACTTGGCTGCAACCTTGTGTTGCAAAGTTGACTCCAGCTTAAGAGCTTTCTGAGTTTTCGTTGGACATTGTTATACATTCATGGAATTACAGGAAAGGAAAAAATATGTTATTCATATATGGAGTTGATGCACCAACCAAGATACAGATCATTTTTGCACAACAACCTGTTTAAGTTTATAAAAATTCCCCAGATTCCTGCATACAATTAAAAAAGGACTTCCTTCAAAACAATTTACAGCAGAAAGTCTAAAATAATGGCAACAAAATCCAAAGCGCTGAAATTATAACTTAACAAAATAATATTTTGTTTAATTATAATATAATCCGTAAATTGATTAATGCTTTCATTTTGAACTCTACCATAATGAGAGGTCCATCATTACAAAATTATCTGGTTCCATAATAGCTGAGAGTTTTTAAAATTAAATTGTACGTGAGCCGCTTCAACTCGCTTTCGACTGAAATTTATGAGTTTTCAATTTTAAAATAAAAATCAAGTGCAAACATGGTTCGGAAGCGTCAGAAATGAAGATGTAATTTCATGGACTGTTATTTAAACACATGTAGAATTATTGTTATCAGAAAGTAAGCGAAAAAACTTAAGTAGATTTCATAGTTTGCTGTCTGTCATCAGAAATGGCACGTTCTGCTCATGTTCTAACACATGTTTAGTGAGATACCTCATGCATCTTACAATGAAAATGAATAAAACTTAAGTTCTTGTAAGGGTACATTACGATTGCACTGCCGACGTACAAGCCGACACCGACACAAGGATAAATCAAGATTGTAGAAGAAAGAGGAGTACATTTAGAAATTTCAAACGAGTTGCATTTCATTTTAGCATACCTATTTACTCCGTTTTCATTCAACCCAACTGCACTCCAATGTGTTCTCCATTATTACACTTCCACAAACAACAAAAAGCTGAAACAAAATTCAGGCTTGGCTTTAGTACGTACTCAAAAGTAAAGTAAGAAAAGAAATTTCCTCGAGACTTGTTACTTGCTGATTTGTACGAGAGATAAAAAGCTGAACATTACATGCACATCTCATCCCAACAGATGTTAACCTAGTCGGTTGGCGAAGAAGTTGTAATATAATATGAATAGAAGAGCCGTATCATTTCATTTTTTTGTGGGGCGTTGTAAGCAAAGTCAAGCCGGAAAGCATTTTGCAATCCTGCAATTCATGTTGCATCGGAATAAGTTGCGTGTATAACGTTACACTAATACGAACTAAAATGGGATGTTAGCGATACGATGTCTAAATATATGTATCTCAAAGTTTCCCATATATTCCTGTCGGTCATGTTCTTTATGTTTGGCTTGATCTTGTAATAATTAATTGTAGCAATGAGTGCCTGTGATAATGATAATTATATTGGTGCTTAAATGTACGTGCTTTTGCATTGCTATTCAACAATGTGTTTTCTTCACACCGCTGGGTTGTCTTGAGTTGTTGTCAGTGAACTGAACTCCACGAAAAAGTCAAGGAGGCTGCAAATTGCAAACTGACGCGGTCGGAATAATAATAATGCAAAAAAAAGATACCTGCCTGCCACGACGGAAAATTGCAACCTCTTTGAAATACGCTGGTTTTCGTCTCGGCTCTTGACTACGAGATGACTGGGTACATAAACTTTGCGTGTAAATGCATTTGAACGAGAGTCAGTGAAATGGAAATGAATTGTAATTTAATTTAGAATTTTTAATAGTATTAAAGCATCGTTTAATTAGATTCAAGTTGTAGGAGTCCAATATTATATTGCACATGCATTGCATAATGGTTAAAGTATACAGTGTATCCGCAAAAGGATATACGCTCTTTCTCAGTAAGTGAGGGTGATGTAGAAAAATCAAATTTCTTTTTGTTTCAAGTCTGAACCTTGGAGCTAGATGATGGAATTAGTATCGATTCAAATTCACCCCAATGTACATAAAATACAAACAGAATGCAATGACTTAACTAAAACATTTACTCACGTATGTAATCTTGCAACAAACTGGCTACACATAATACGTGTATGTGGATGAGACTTAGGTCGAAAATGCCGAGATTTTCTGTGTATTGATTTAGTCACAATTTTTGACTCCAGCATAGAAACTACGTAAATCTTCATTTCATCAAGAAAGGAGCATTTTCGAAGAATGAAGTCTAGTCTGAATAGTAAGCAGGGAACGAGGGAGAGATAGAGCAGCGAACTGCTTTCTTCTTGTTGTCACTTAATTTGATTTTATGTAGAGGGGTATTAATATGAATGAGTTTTTCCACGCCATTTAGTTTTTGAAAACTTTTGCTGTGTTGGATATTGATACTTTTCGAATAAAGCTGTGAAATTTATTGACTAGAAAAATGAATTATGAATAAATAGGAAAATGCATTGGAAATTTGGATGTTTCGGAGAAAATTAATTCATCATTTGTGGGAATACTTGGGTCATGCTATTTTTATTACGATTAATTAAATATTATATGTAATGTTGCCACTACAAAAAACCAGAGCTAATAACATTTATGTTATTAATCCCAGCCCAGTGGCTACTGGTTGTGGTGGGATGATACTTTGTTGCTGGGCCTAGGCAGCTGTCAATCAAACATCTCATGGCGGAACCATTTCCCACACAGCATTCAACTAAAACCACAACCTACCACAGCGTGTTACCTTCCTCACACTCGGTTTTGTGAACTTATAAAATCTACCTACGCATCCCTCAGATGCATTGCACCGTCTCAGTTTCACCCTTTCCATGCTACAGCCTCTTTACATTTCTACGCAATGAACAATCTCAGGCTCCGACCTTACCACATAAGTGGATATTTAGAAGTAAGGTAACAATTCGTTTTTACGCCTTCCGATAATTTCAGTATAAGGTATCTTGATGAAGGGTGCGATCAAGTTCTCCATTATACATTTACGATTTTTACCAACGAAAATACATATTGATCCACCATCATGAACAATATATATAAAATATGATACATAAGAGATTTCTATTTCAACTTGTGGAAAAGGCACAGCTTGCCTTGAGTAAGAAACATTCCTGAAAACGAAATTTTTGTGATGATTCGGTCAGTAGGGACGTTTTTACTCGCGTACCTGAGTGTACGTGCCTGAATTGAATTATTGAATAGAAAATGAGCTGACTATGATTTAGGTACATTCATGATGATATGATGCTATATGATTTCCTCGGTGTTTTCGTGTCCCAAGTTGAGATTACTCAGCCCTTCCCAAGGGGCTCACAATCAGACTCTACCAGAATGAAAGTAATTTTCAAGTGAGCAGCATAATTTCTTGGTCTAGCTAAAATCCCTCAGTTTAAAAAATAATCCCTGTAGCGGCAAAGTGTTTGTATTTATTTCTTGTGATTCATAATATAATATCCAAACTAATCTATAGACATTCAGTGTGTTGAATACCAGCCAAAGATAATCGTAAAATTATGACGATTATCGAGAGCATGATCATGATCATCTAGTATATATGATTAAAGGGAGAAATGTACCTGTGAGCAAAACAGCTCGATATGATATGATGATGGGATGACCCATACCGTGTTAAATAGTAGTAATTCGGCCCTGAAGAAAAAGTAAAGGAAATTTGAGCCTCCAAAATAACTAACCTTCATTCGATTCAATATATTACATACACACTCTTTATACGAAGACCAACTTAAATCGATTCAAGAGAGATGCATTCTACTAGACTTTATCTTCGTTTATGCGTTATCTACAACAAAAGTTACGTACCTTCTACATTATTATACTTTACGTTTACTTTAGACCACGGCTGAATAGCAAAAGGTACAATAAATGCAATATTATGTGGTTAACCTACACTTTAAACGGCTCACTTGTACCATACACGTTTATACATTTTTTTTACTTCGACTCGCGTTTGTTAATGATAATGTTATATGCATATCTTTTTACAAGCTCATGACCATCCCTTCTAGTTTAGGGTCATGTAAAATACAACCTGATACATGAAAGATGCGTGTACGACTGTTACATGATATTATTTATGTTGTGCATTCTATTGTCTGTGCTCATATTATCAGAGTAGCTTTTTTTCGCTGCCTTTTGTATCAATTGTAGCAGTAGCAGATGAAGAGTAAGGCGATGATGCATCATCATCACATTATTCATATGCACCTGAAAAAAAAGTCAAGTTACGAGATTTCTAAAATATAAGGTCAATGATGTGATATGTGTGTGTGGAGTGGATTGCGCTACGAAAAAACAATACAATACAACAAGTACTACACGCACTTCAGTTGGTAATCGGTTACTCCCATAAGAATCCCAGTCCACAAAAAGTGATTCGACAAGACAAGTTCTTCCAATGACTTTTTAATAGGTAGTTTTTAAAGTGCTCTAAACAAAAGTCATTAGTTCATTGTAGTAATATAGATCCAATTACCAATAATTATCTAATTAATCATCAATTATAAAGTATCTGCGCAATAATTACATGTTGACACAAACCGCTATATATATTGCAGATTGATGATGATGGTGTTGGTCAGGCAGGCAGGGATGGAGTCGCTGTGGTCAAGTCGCAGTTTTGTGTGAATGTTTTGTGTGCTTGTTGCAAAAAGTTGTTGTTTTATAGTGTTTTGTTGTATCAATATCACGTACCTCTTTGATTAGCGGATGTGCTTTTAAACATCATTCAAAAACCATAAATATAAAACATGATGTTCTTCACCACTTTTTTTGACATGGTGTGCAATTGACTGTGGGATTGACAATTAAACGAAGGAAGTTAGGAAGCTTGTTAAGTCGCCCCATAATATGCATACGTGTTTATTTATCACCACCACGCTGTTGAGAAATGGCATGTTTTTTCGTTAAAACACATGTTACATTATTGTAATTTGACGAAAACGGACTTGTTGCGTCTTTCCCATTTTCACAATAATATGCTAAAAGTTTGTTCGTCCACTCCAACTCCCGTCTCAAACTTGTCTTCTAATTAGCATTTAATTGGTGCTTTCCTTCTCCTCCTCCACTTGAATTCACTGTTACGTTGTTGTTGGCCGCTATGCTAAATGCTACTGTTGAACTGCTGCGGGCAAATATTATCCATCCGGGGAGCAATAAATAACAATTGAAGTGCAATATTAGCCATTACAACACCCATTACGGCGAGCAAAACCGCTGATATGGATTTTTAAGTATCTTGCCTGCTGTTTCATGCTCCATTGTGGATACCTACACCTACATAGATTACATAAAATGTATCTTCTGTGATGTGATGATGCTCCGTAGGCCCACAGAAGTATATTTGCAAGTTATTTCACACATTACTCCAAACTAATGCTTTCAAGTGCTCACGTATGTGGTAATGCGATTTTTTTTCAATGAGTTTCTGATATGATTATGATGATGCGGGACAGCAGGGGTACATTACATTGGAAACTGTGAACGTGTACAAATTTTGAGAAAAAATTAATTGAAAAGGAAGTTAAAACAGTTGTGTTGCTACAAATTATTAGTTTTGTTGAGTTAATTTTTGCACCAGTGAGTTATCTGTGACGACTGTGAGAATCCCATTCATAATGTAGCTTGCGCTATAAAATCAAGCATGTCTGGGCGTATGCATTTTGTAGCAATAATAGATAAATCTCAACATTTCACAAAGATTCTGATTCAGTTTAGTTGATACTTTATATAAAGCGAAGTAGGAGCAACTCTTGAGAAACTGGACTGAGAAAATGACACCCTCACGTCCGACCGGCTCAAAAACCTCATAAAAACTCCACAAGATAGTCTGGAAACTTTGTACCAGCAGTGGTGATACACACACGGCCAATTAAAATGATTTGTTATTCAAATTAAAGGTAACGGTTCCACCATAATATTTACATTTTAAAATGGGATTTTGATTGGAAATGGCAAATTAAATATGTTCATATATTCATTCTTGTTACCTGTTTTTTTTCTCAATGGGAAAATGCAGAAAATAACCTGTTACAAGAAATTCAATGTTGCAGATCTGTTTATCCCCATGAATTATAGCAGCAAAGTGAAAAAGGAGAAAGAATACGTATATTCTTCAAACCAACTCCAACTAGCTACCAAACTACAATGCTTACTAGTCCGCAACTGTTCTAAATGCATACATATTATACATGCGTACCTTCTTGCTATACTCTTGCAAAAACGTTACTGTTGTTAGTTGTTACTCTTGCCATACTTGTTGGCGTGATGTTTATCTAATGATTTATGGCGGGATACGTCTTATAGCGTAATCCTAAAAAATTAAAGAGAAAAAGTAAGGAATTCATATATTGCATGCAAAACATGAGCATATAATATGGAAGCTTTAAATACAATTTCTTTTGTGTTGGTGTAAGTAGTCTTGCTAAATGAAATATCCTTACGTTATATGTGTGTACGCTTAGGTTCAACATAGTGTGATCATTATCAGCAAGGATTATCTATAAGTATGAAAATGACGGATTTATGCTGATGAACGTGCAATTATTTTCTGAAGAGGCACACGCATAAAAATATGCTTACATGATACGATATGGATTTCAAACTGCTCTGAGCATGCAACAACTAATATTAGAGCATCTGAGGGGCCTGCAGCTAAGGAAATGTGCTTTGCTTATTGTTATGCATAGAAGTTGTAGTAGTATTACAATCGCAATGCGTTGGAGGTGTAGTGTGGATGATGATGATATGCATATTGTCTGGGTATTCAACCTCTTTGGATCCATTTGTTGTGCCGTCAAGAAAACAATGTACTTACGAGACTGACCCCATCGTCCTCTTCTCGACTTGACGAGTTTGAAAGAGTCATCATCACATAACATAACTCTTTCTTCACTTATATTTCACAATTAGTCGTGACAATAAACGAGGTAAAGCAGGATTTAAACTAGTTAAACGAGAAAGTACTTACGTAGCTTTTAATAATTATCAACCTTTTTCTCCCTGCCTGCTTGCCTCCCTTCTTCTCTAGCGGAGTTGAGCTTCTGTTGATATGTAAGATTTAAATTATGATGAGTAGCTAAAGATAACAATATCAAGAGTAATTTGTAATTACTCAGGCGTTCCCATGTACAGATTTTTGCAAGATATACAACAGACATGCTTTGTATTCCGACAAGCTGCTCGTAGGCTCAATGTGATTTGATTATGCATGTAGTATGCATTTGTCTGGCTTTGGTTTTTTATACAAAAACTTCTCATGGTTAACATAGTCATTTCTTGTCTACTTATGTTTTCCGGATGCCAAGCTAATTTCAATGGCATCATAAACTCGTAGAAATGTCAGACTTTACAGCTAGAAGGTGGGGATGAGGATGTATCAACGTAATCATTATTGGATTTTAATTGAGGAATGTAGAATCATAAATATAAATCCTTTTAATGTCAGAGTCCGTACCTTATTAGAATGCTAATCCCTTAAATTTAGTACTTTTAGACTAAAAAGACTAGCGACTACTTGTTGAATATATACATCAAGGCTTTTGCTGTTAGTCACAAGTACTAAAAAGCTTAATTATCTGGTTAGAAAGGGAACCAGCATGTATATGTAATCCTATTATCAAGTAATGAGCATATTGGTCGGCATCTAAGCCTCCCTCTCACAGGGTTAAAAAAGGGATCCTGGTGGTCCCTTAAGTAAAATCTTTGTTCTCCACACAGTTCTCACCTGATTTTAAAGGTGTCTCTTCACACCAACTCACAAGATAATGTGCGGATATCTTCTCTCATTCTCATCAAATCTCATATCAAGTGTGTGGTACCTTAGAAAACAGAGCGAACACAAATAAAATCTCTGACGGGTAAATCAACGTTAACAGGAACACACAGAAAACCATAATGTAAAATGTTTTTCATGTGTATACAACACGCTAAATGTTTTGAACCAGTTGCAGTTTAAAAAAATTCAATTGACTGAAGCGACATTGATTTTGCATTAATTTACTTGGCAAAGCATGGCAGAAGTATGGTAAGCTAGTTTCCTTCTTGACCTAACGCAGCGACAAATGCAATGGTGTTGGATGAGCACTTCATCGGTGTAATATTCAGAGCAAAGTTTGATGCATTGACAATAATTCAGAGATATAAACCAGTTTTACGTAACTTAGATAAACAACCACTTTCATCCATCCATCCTAAGCCATAAACCTGGAATAATGGTTGAAAAAAGGATCTGTCAATCATCCACAACAATGACAAGCAAAGAGCAAGGCCACACAACTGATGGTCTCGGTTGAGGACACTTTGCTTTTTACAGCACTACTACCTTTCTTCCTCAAAAAGGAACAAAAAAGATGCGATACCGTTGGGCAATAAAGTAATAAAACATGCACAATCAGGTTTATGAGTTTTTCTTTCGAGGAAGATCTTCTGCTTCTTTACTGGTGTCCACTACTTATACAGTTGATGGTATTACGATCAGGTTTACGTGTCTATGGTTTGTAAATGCTTAGGATAGCAGCATTTGACTCTTTTCCAAATCTTAAAAATCTAACCCTCTCCATCAATGCAATAGAATGATGAGTTAGGTCAGGTATGGTGCAACAAGGAAGGAGTTTGCTTTATGGGACTGCATTGCTGTGGACATTTTATACCAGGGTAATTGTATCATAATTTTTTAAATCCTCACAATTGTAGAAAAGGTAAGGGTCAAGTGTGGTGGTGGTTCGGTCATGTACCCCTTCGTCTTGATTCTTTACCACCCAAACTGCAGTTTCTTCTGTTTGCGGAGTCGGTCGATCCAGAAGGCTGGTTAGTATTTGAATGATTTTCAAGTGTGAGTGTGAGAGACTGAGAAATATAACGTAAATCAACGTTTATCCATGTTTTTGGAATTTGCAACTATAGTTTAATGTGTTACGTTGAATTGAAAGTGTAAAATGTGCATTTATTGTGTGGAACGTTATTGTTAAAATGAGGATCAGAGTTTCCTTCCAGTTGAAAGAAAATGTATATAAGAACATCATATAGATTGTGTACTAATCGGTGAAATGATTTTTATTTCTCATAAATTAGAACTCCTTTTTTGTGATGGTGTTTGTAAAATTAAACTTTACTTTTGTACAATTTCATCGTTTTCAATTACAAATTAGCATGGTCCTGAATCATTCTATTTCTTCAAGAACTATATACGTAATACGTATATAGAAAAAATATGGAGGTGGGTCAAAAATTGATGTGTAGAGTGTCGTCACGTGATCTTCGAAATCGGTTTATACTGTTACTACTACAAAGGTAACTTATACAGTCAGTTTGGTACTATTTTTATCATGCATTAGTGTAATGCATGCGTGTAGCTTTCCCTTCCAAGTTTAGCATTTTTTCGATCCCTTCACATTATTCATAGTTCTGAAAACCCAAGTCGAATCGCTTTCCCTTCCCCTAAAAATCCGTTTGTCTTCTCGCTTCCGGTTGCTCCCGTCTTTCCGTTCCTGACGAGTAACTTCCGCCTTTCGGTTGTTCCGTTCTTTAAATCTGCTGTATTGAACGTAATGCTTCTTCCTCAGCTGGCGAGTTTACTTAGCGGTACAAAACCAGATGTAAGAGAATGGACGCATTTGAAAAATGGCAGAAAGCTCCCCAATCCATTTTCTTCTCCCTAACTAACCTATACCACTACCAAAAATATATAGAAAAACAACAAATTACTGCGCTTCGCGTCCCAATGCTTTTCTGTTAGTCATTCCATAATTTACCCCAACTGCAATGCACGCGTCTTTTTGTAGTTCATGTCAAATACGATATAATTCATCATTTTCAGTTTACAGTATATTTATCATTATGGTTAGCAGCCTATGAATGAATACGGAAATCGCTCTGAATTCGATTTTTCATAAAAAGCCAAGCATAAAAAGTAGAGATGATGCTGCAACATTATGATAATCATAACATATCATCATAAAACCGTTTTGGACTTCCCAGTAAAATTATTACATAATCTTTTTCTGCTCACTCGCTGTTGTCTGTACTTTATGAAAAAGCGGCCAACAGCTAATGATTGTTGTTATTATTTGATACGTCGGAGGTTGAAAAGGCTTGCTTGAGACACGCCTTGATTTGTGGATAGTATAAAAGAAATATAAATGTTACTATTAAATTCAAATATTATCTTGATTTCCATGAAAAATCAGATTTGCAGTACTTGATTTGCACTAGCAGCCCGAAACGCCGGAAACTGGCATTAACCTTTAGAAAATTATAGCTTGGCAAATTGAAAACGTTCTAGTTTGTGGTTGTCTGATTCTAAGGCTTTTTGAATCAGCCAGGTTCAATTATTAATGTACAAATTATTCGCAGAATAATTACTGTTTTGTTGAACTTGGGAAAGTTTACCTACCGCAGGGTTGTAGCAAATATTAATCTATCTAATTGTAGGTTAAGCTTCTTTTCCTATCTTTTAATTAAAGGGCAGTTTGAGCAGTGTCTCAACGATTCTAAGGTCAGAACAGCTACAAATTGTGTTTAAAGGTGAATTATCTATCTCAAAACGATAATGTGCTTACAAGTTACAGCAATTAAAACACCATTCTAACAATAAATCCATTTCTGGCTCATTTTAAAGCTCGGTCAGCGAGCAGTCAACTGGGAAAGTATATAAAGGTTGTTATAATATTTGTACAGATATGAGTAATTCGCCTATAAACTGAGGGACATGGAGGCAGCAAAGTTAACTTAAAAAAGGGGAGCCAAAGCAAAGTAGTTTTGTGAATGGTGGTGGTAGCTCAAAATTCACATCAGCAAAGGGTATGTATGATGATGATGACATGACTAACAAAAATTATTGCTTTTCGGCTCAAGCCAGTGCATTTTTCTTTACTTTTTTGTTTGGCTTGAGTGAACAGCTATTTAATATAGAAAACATCATACATAGTATGATTCCTTTATGTCATGATGGTTGTGTTGGTGTTGATATACAAGAAGCTGAGAGGCTGCTGTGTGTATCTATATGTCAGTGATACATTAAAGCGGTTTCCAACTTTATACAGTTTGTGATAGGTTAACATGTAATTCATCTTCAGTGTTTTTTTCTACTTATTTCCGACTGATGATCTGAGGGCACGACCTCCTCAATTATTATTACTATTTTTTATGCCAACTCTTTTCTTGTGGGCAACACACATATTTTACGCACTCGTTAATGAAGACATTGAAATGTGAATGAAATAAAACCGTCCACTCTTCCAATTGAAGAAATGTTTGCATTCAATTGTGAGATTTGAGGATTGAATGAGCTGTTAATCTTTTAAGTTTAGTGGTGTTATGGATATGGAATGAAGTTGATAATCACTTGGGAAAGGATGTTAGTGAATGATGTGATGTAATAATAATATGCGTCTGCTCTTCCAAAGTGGTTTGGTTTGGTTGTGTCTTCATTGAGCTACATGACACAACACCAACATCCGTAAGCCACTAAAAAGCCATGAACTTCAACTTTACATCTCTCTTTTGTCTCACCATTGTTGTGCAGGCTTGGCTGTATCATGCACGTAAAAGGGGTTTTGTAATAATTAAGTCATTCTTGAGGATTTGAGATAGCCATTTATGATCTTATAATTACTTCACAACAGTAACTTCACCACCATTACATTGCCATGCAGCCATAATTTTAATAGGTGGGATGTCCTTATATAATAATTACTGCCCTCATCATCAGTCTTGATCAACCGTTTTTTCACTACCGTGTGCCTACGTACGCATTCTCATGTTAGTTGTAAGTTGAAACCAACATGCATGCACATTGCCTTTGGGGTTTAGGCACTGTAAAATTGTGTGAAGGCTTGTCATTAATAAAAATATTTAAAGAGGAAGCTGATTATGAACAAAGATATTTTCAAATGAATGAAAATACTCTCAATTCTGGTGCTGCACGGGATACGAATGCATGCATGACATTTTATCTGGTGTGGAACAAACTTTACTAGCCAGAAAGAGCACAGGGAACAAAATAGATAGGAAAGTTATCTGATGTGCAGTAGCTAAAGTTCTAAACTTTTAATCTCGTGTATAGTAATTCATGAAGGTAGACATTTCCATCTTTCGTAACTCATTATCGACGCATTCATACATAATCCAAAGTATGTAGTAAAATTTCATTCATTTTTATCTTGCACTGTATAGTTTGCACCTTTCTAATCTTGATAGGATAAGCAAGGTTTAGTGGCTAAGTGCTCTGTTATGCATCAAATGAAAGTTTAATTTCAGTTTAATTCAGAATTGCTAGTGCAATTGACAGTTTATAATATTATTATGACAGTTATACAATGCAAATCATTTTTTACGTACTGTTTAAACCGGTATCGGGCTAGTTTTATCATAAATTACAAGAGCTGCACTAAAATGAGTCGGAAATGTAGTTGTAGGTGTAACTGTTGCGTAATAAGGTATCAAAGTGCATGCAGACGTTCACTCACAGAGTTTACTACATCACACCACTTATGTGAAAGCGAACTAATCCTGAATTCGCGGTTCGAACTGAGCAACTGCTTGAAATGTGTGGTGACTCTGACCGGTTGTCTCCAGACCATATGCTCGTCTTTCATGAAAAACAAGGTTGGTAGTTGCTCCTCTCACGTATCCATTTTCCATCAGATGTGTATGAGTATAACGTGTTATGCATAAGTACATGGTTGAGGATTGCACGAATTATAAGGATAAAGAAGAAAATGTGTGCATGTGGATTCCCATCTCTCACACACACTAGCATTACATCGCTCTGGAGCTTGGGGCTTAGCTGTCGCTTCCCTTCTTCTCTGTTCCAAGTAATTCCACATGCCTGTCATACTATAAACACGGTTGCTGCCACTTTCATACAGAACAGGATGAAATAAGCGCTTAAAAACATGTACATAAAAGGGGAAGTCACCTATAAGGCATGGTTATACCTCGATATAACGTTCTATAAATGATATTCTCAAACGAAATAGTTAGTAGTGCACGTTGCGTTGTCTATGTCTCCTTCCTATCACATGGATGAAAGAGAAAATAGAAGAGCTGGTAGGAAACGAAAAGAGAAAAGAGAGAAATGGGATTTTCCAATTATTTTCCATCTCAAATTTTGACATCATCATGGGAGACGGGTTAGAGGCGGGTCTCCAATTTAGCAAATGTAGCCGGGATTTTGGGATCCTACGCTCAGGGGAGTGGAGTTGTCTATTTATATATTGTATCATACAAATCGGAGGTAGCTCTATATGAAAATGCATACATGCATCACTATTCAAAATTACACGAACGTCCGTAGCCAAATGCATTTTTACTTACTTACTTTACAATTAGCAGCGTATCTTATTATTGTTTATAGTAGCTTCAAGTCTCACCTAATTGCTGAGAATACCAATTTCGCAAAGTAAAAACCTTTACTGGTGATTATTTAAAAAGAAATATCAAAAAATTGAAATTAAAGATTACTTTATAATCACAGTAGAATGCTTGTAAAATCCGGGTATTTATAAACCGAGAAAAAATCAGAAAATTTGTGTAACGTAGAGGTTTTATACTACCTACCTACTGAATCGATTCGTTTGTACATGTTAAAAAGAATAATAGTCTTCCGGTTTTGTTTGGCTCGCTATTTGATGCTTGCTGCATCAGCTTGCCTCTGGCTGGCTGACTGCCTGACAGCTTAGCAAGTAAGCAAACTGGCATGACGTTTACGGAGAAAACTAGGAAAGGGAAAATTTCCAGTGAGAGAACAGGAAGAGAGAGGAACTCACTTTCCTCATTTTCTGGAAGTGACTGCTGCTGTTGCTTTTGCCGCTCACTTCACTTCTGTTCCAATCCGGGTATTCCAGATTCACTCTTTTTCTCTTTTCCATTTTCCCTTTCTGAAAAGCAGGTTCTATACAGAGATATAGATGATGTGTTCATACAATGAAAAAGAAAAGTGGCACAAGCTTAAGCGGTATCATTATGTATGTATATATGTATGGAGCTAGGTTTGGAATATAGTTTTATTATACGATGATGCACTTATTGTGTAATATGTATAAAACATTTCTTCAACGCACAGTCATCCATTTTGATGTGATGCACACAACATGAGATCTCCGCTTTTTGTGAAATATCAGTATACAATGTACATATGTATATGGCGAGTAAAACTAGCCTGGATCTCTATAAACTAGGCATTCGATTCTTTGTGAAAGAGCGTTTTTCAGAGTTGAGCTAACACACAACTCAACTCGTCGTACTTACGGCTGCTGTGATGCTGTGGCAGGCAGGCAGGCATGAGGGATACTATCGTCTTTCAAAAAAAGAGACAAGAGATGTAACGTAAGTAACCGAAGTATATACATTACACTTTGCCACCGCTCTGCTGCTGCCTGCCACGACTCCTTTTCACGTAATATGACTAACGGTGGTGCAAATACTTTAAGTTTACGCTATGTGTAGATAAATGCATTAATGGTTGCACTAGATCTAAAAAAGTGGGCTATACCGATGATGATGAAACGTGTAGCCGTATTCATACATACATATTACGTATTTGCTTGCTTACTTGTAAGCCTCCCCGACTCTCTCGACTGGCAGCTCACTCACTCTTCTCTTCTCTTTTCTCTCTTTCGTTCCCATCCGTCCGTCGTCCCGTTTGTTGTGAGGAGGTTTGAAAACGAAGGAAACCCATAATTCACTTCTGGCTGTCAGATTATTCGCGTCCCACCGAAAACTCGAAGCATTGGATATAGGATCCACAAAAGAATAACAAAGGCTTTGAAAGACTAGCTGCTAATGTTGTATGTGTGTGCCTTTACGTAATATGTATGAGTCTTAGCATGTCGTATACTTTTTCCTTCCTGAGCATATCTGTAAACGAACGAATGAACAACCAACCTCTCACTTTTTCGTCTTCTTTTCCTGCATTTCTTTATTAAACGGAGTAGGAAAAACGGTTTCGATCCAATATATAAAAGCACGATGATGCTTTTACCACGGATGGAAGGAATACAATCTTGGAACTGGGAGATCCGATGAATCAGAGGAAACAAGCTGAGCTCCGGCTCAAAGTAGTAGTAGAGGGAGGTGGGAAAAGAAGAAAGCAATGAATTGACTGCCGGATTCGCTTACCTAGTAGTAATGTATGATTTCGTGATGAAATGTACACGATGAAATTTATCTTAACCGGGGGTCCTTGTTTGCTAGCTCGCCTAGTTGTAGTAGAAAATGTAAACAATCGCTGGACTGAAATCAGCATTCAATGAACTCAGCTTAGAAAAAATAATAGATGGACCGATGGACTTTGATGTATCATAAATTTTGTGCACATTTTTTAAATGAAAATCCGAGGCATTCGAAAATACATCTGAACCTTTCTAAATATTATGTTTGTGCCAAGGTTTGTTACAAATAGTAGTGATATTGATCATTTAGCTATTTAGATGCAGCCTTTTTGGGTGCAGAATTACTTTTTTCATCCATGCAGGAGGGGGTTTCCCATGGTTGATTCCGATAATTGATTATCGTGGAGATCGTCCTTTTCGGAGTGTTGCTAGTTGTGAGCTTAGTATTGGTGACTCAGCGCTCTGTAGATGGATGAGTAAATTTTTTGTCGTGCACGCCGTGCTAAAGGAAAAGACACAAGGTTCATCCCGTTAGGAAATACGCTCACGTGCATATACATCTTTTTATGCCTTGGTTGAAAGTACAAAATGTATTCGTATAACACGCGAACGAATTCTATTTTGTTCCTATTAGAGGATTCAGATTCAGAGCTTCAGCTCTTATCCAGCATGACAATAGCTACGCACTAATGTGCTGATGCAAGCGAGAATGTATATTCCGACCAGGTGGGCTCAGAGCTCATGATATATGAAATTAATTATCGGGAGATGGTTACGTTACCAGTGTCTTTTCACCGTGCTCACTTTGTTAGTCTTTTCTATTCCCACCACCACTCAGTCGACAAAGTGGAGTTTATTATTATAAGGAAAATAATTCAAGTGCATGCCACCGGCTGTGAGAGACGCGCTTTTATTTGAGAATCCTGTTTTCAATCTTCAGAAATATGACGGGTGCCGGAGTAGGTACCACACAGCATTATCATCGGGGAATATACTTTTGACCAGGTAGGGTGAAAATGCGAGCTGAGGGAAGATGTAACAATGTAAAGTGAATCATTTACGATGATGATACCTGAAAACGTTCAAGGTGGTCTAATAATTGATCTTTTGAAGTTAATTTAGTTTAAGGGGAATTCGTTATCCTTTGCTCACTCACAATGCATGATCCGTTTCAGTAAACATTGAGAAAGAGAATTTTAGAGAAAGATTTAAGTCTTTTTTGCATAAAAAACATGACAAAAGACAGTTGACAAAATTGCTCGTTATAGTCAGACCTTGTCTTGCCACGCGAAAAATCTTTTCTCAACTTAGGTATTCCACAAGCCTAGTTAATCTAGGCAAACTCGATTATCAGGAAAACAATGAGTTTGTTAACATTTAACAATTGAACATACATCGACATGACACTGGGAATGATTACTGTACACAAAACGTAATATATGAGTGAAGTGCAGCTGGTTGGTGGTGACTTTCTTCGTCTGTTTTATGTTTAATGACCGAAACGACATCGTATATTGTTTGTTAACCTGGTTTCCTTTTGTAATATGGACGCTAGCATTCAGGTTTGTTTGGATGATAAAACTGTCAAGTTCAAGTAAAATAGTGGGCAATGCAAGGAAAGTACAAGGTAATATGAGCAAGTATTAGAGAGCTTACCTACGAAATATTTTTATTTTGATAGTCTTTACTCAACAAGTTGTTTAGAAATATAGGTATTTCTTAATGTGTACAGCTTGCATATGCATAGTAAAATCAATTTTTTTGCTGCAACTGCAAACTTGCAAAAATTCATGTCTTGTTACAATCAGTTACTGTTTTTACAACAGTTTGTAGTGCAATTGCCAAAGTCAACGTTTTGAAACAAGTTCAAATGCTAGATGTTTTTATACATATTATACATATTTAAAAATGACATATTAGTCGAGCTTATTGATTTAACGCGTGTTTGCAATATACCATCTTGGTTTCTTATTTTTCTCGTTATCGGAAGAACGATTTTGAATACTTTATGGAAAACATTAACTTGAAGTAAAATGACAACATACGTTTTTAAAGCTTAATTATTCTAAGGGTATATTCAATATTTAAATCTAAAAATCTAATAAAATATAAGACATACAGTGGTTAAGACAGATTTGTCCGTAAAAATGGAAGTTGTTGATTATTAGAACGAAAACTAAATTCACAATTGTTTTTAAATACTACTATATTTCTGGCACACCATATTGCCTTCCATCATATCTCCGTATTATGATACTATTTCACTTATTTTGCGATCGTGAGACATGTTAATACTAAATATGCGTTCCTTTTTGGTTGGGCTCACAAAATTAATATCAAAAACTCATTTAGACGTTCAAACAATTTCATTTATTTTTCAACCAGATCTTATCTACTGAAACCCAAAGTATAAAAAATACGACAAGGTGGGTAGATAAGAACAGAAGAGTTCACGCATGAAAATGTTAATCCGAGATGTTGACTGTTCGTTGATCTCAAAGGTTTTTCTTTCTTTTCCCTTCTCATCCGTTTCCCTCAATTGTAACTTCTTCTTGGTATAGTGGTGCTACTGCTGGTTGATGCTGTTTCTAATACTATATAGGTTTACACAAAAGTATCTCGCTAGAAATGTTCTTCTTCTTCCACTATCTTCGGCTTGGTTCATTTTTTCTCTTCTTCACGTTTTGGAAAAGTCGGCCATAAATTTCTCACAGGTTTCAACCTTGACTTGACGTGACTTGCGAGTTCTTTAGCTCAACATAATAACGCTTTACCACCACACTAGGCCAAGATGACTTAAATGCACACGTACAACAGATATAATAAGTAGGTATATGTAGAGGACTTAACAATAAATACAACACAACTGTTGGATACAAAATATTATGTACCGTATGAAAGTTTGAAAACAACTAGACACGCACTACCATTACTACTGTTGCTACTTCTATATTTATTACCACTTACTTACTTCAGCTATCATCACCAAAGAGAGACTCTCATATCATAATATATGCTTATACATTGTCCAGCAGCGGTATAGGCAGTAGATGGATTTCTAAACTTACGTAGTAATAATAATGCAACACAATATACTTGATATGTACCTGCCTCTATGTAATAATTACATTACTATCTTATTTAGTCGTTTTCGTTTTCTGATTCTTGAAACTTTTGAGGGTGCTTCTTCTCTCCACAATCCTTGTCTTATGTTTTGTTTCTACAAAAATTATGGCAGTTTTAGCTGTCATTTTCTGGCAGGGAAGAGCCAGCACCTGTAATAGAGAAAAGAACGAAATAATTAAAAATCATTGAAATGTTCATTCTTTACAACAAAAAAACAAGTTGAAATCTACAATGACTTGGTTATGATGTCTAGGGACTGTTGGGAAAATTTCCTTTTATAAAAAGCCGACCGACATGCCTGCATGGAATTCTGATAGAATTAGGGTGCTTTAATATCATGACCTGCATTTCATTTCTTTGCTGCACGAAATAGCTTTTAATGTACATTACAGACTTTTTTGACGTGATTACGCTGACATCTTGATTTTGTAAACCTCCAGTTTTATCGTATTTACCACTCATATGCAAGTAAATATTTTCATGCGACGATGATTTATAGTTTTAAAACACATTGATTTTTTTATTACAGATTTTCGCTGCCCAATAAATGCCCTGGTGTATAAAGTTTGGGACACAAAATTTCAGGTAAGAAGGAATTTCATGATTATTCTACAAGTTTCGAGAGACTTTTTCAGTTTAATTTCAAATGTCTTCAAGATCGACGATTTTGGTTGGTGATTGACAGTATCTGTCTTCTCCATTTAGAAAGGCTTTTAATTTGTTTTCATGTTGTGTAGTGACAACCCAAAAGGGTGAGCACTCCATATAAGCCATATCTTTGTAAAAATAGCACCCAATGAAAGTCAAACTTTATAAAAGGAGTTTAACATATAATTTTTACAGGGCTAACACCTTCTTCAAGCAATAGTGTTTGGCTCAGCTCACAAAAAGTATCCTTTGTTACCCTACATTAGAGATACATATGGATTTTGAAAACATCTGCAGCAATATTTATCTGTGTCATGTCTTTGCAACTTACTGTTAGCAGGATACGACAGACATATCTAAACATCGCCATATGTAATACAATGTCAGTTTGAAAATGTCGTTCACACTCCCCATGAGCAGTTGACGCATTGTGATATGCCATAAGAAGAACTGGTTTCCAATATTCGTTCCGATTCCGATAAATACATGCTGTGGGCATACATATAGTAGTATACATAAGATGCATCTTTGTCATTATACAGTCCTTTTCTATTAATATGTAAGATCACGTGGAAAAGGCATACATATATACTTACACACAACTTTCCCTTTCCCCAAGGGTTGAATATATTTTCAAGTTTGAGCTGATAGATTGGCAGATTTATTGCTGCCTCTCTTATTCTTCTCTTTCAGCTCTTCCTTCCTTCCTCCTCCTTCTTCGTCTTTCCTCATCTCTTCTCTTCTCACATTGCATTTGAATACGACAGGCTGGTGGCAGCTGAAGCGACGAGCCAAAAATTCCATGCCAGTTGCAGAGATAGTAACAACACTAACAACACCAACCGCCTTCTTGTATTTTCCTTTGATTTCTTGGCTTCCAGCCGTAAGCTCTGATGCTTTCAGTGCTGCTCTGCGCTGCACAAAAAGAGTTCAGATTTCGGATATGATTAATATTATCCCGTGTTCAATGTGTAGATGCTTTACTATAAACAGCCATATAACACGAGATCTTCAACGCATCAGAAAGTCGTATTATATGCAATATACATGATCATGCAAACTCTGCAGTACAAACAGAAGGATTCCTACATATATGGATTATATAGCTGCATTCTTATCATATCATTAAACGCTATATCTATATTAGTTTTTTAAATGTATGTAATCCAATCCTCTTCGTTAAATGTAATTTAATACTTTGCAATCAATAAATAAGTGGATAATTAGCTAGAACTGTAGTAAAAGTTGGAAGTAGGCACCTATAAAATGTTCATATTCAATTTAAGTTTGTGCATGTACCTCACAGCGTGCCAGATAAGTGCAAACGGTTTGGTTGAATCAAATATGCCTACGTAAATCTTGTACTTCGTGGGTAGAATCGTTGTAGCAACAGAAATGGAATAAGAACTAGAAGGTAGTATGATATGTCGAATTTTTTACCCTTGCCGTACCATATTTCCTTGG
>JAQGAP010000064.1:0-83043 GCA_034697805.1 Orchesella bifasciata
ACCCTTCATTGGTGCCGAGGCCTTTCAACCCTCATTGGGTATCAGTAAAGGGCTATATCTCCACCAAAAATATTACAATCCCTATGTCTTGACTTTTGACGAAAGGATCTGTATTAAATAGAATGTGTTACACAGATGAAAACATTTCTCTGATGTTGGAAAAGTAAAAGGTAGCCACTTGTGGGGAAAGAACAAGCGAAAAGGTATACATAACTACACACATACCTGCTTGAAATATGAGACAAGTGTTTTTCTTCCAGTAAAGTTTATGTAAAAAGTAACTAGGTCATGCTTTCTATTGAAATAGCTTTTAAAAAATCTAGTGAGTCGATATGTGACCAGACCAGGAGACTTTTCTCCCCAGTTGCATCAACTACATAAACATGCGCGTATGTAGTGCATACATTAGGTACACATCCTCCCAAGTCCTCCTAAGTCGTTATCTCGTTGTTCATGGTGCTCAGTTGAAGTTGAAAAGTGAAATACCTACCTCACCATAACCATTAGTTTTCTTTAAAAACGTCTGCAAAGGCAATTTTTCTCATAGTCATTCATTTCGGGAAACCACTGTGCCCACCATACCGTATCTCGTGCAAAAAAGGATCAACATTTACGGATATACTATACTACCTACGAAATTATCATTTTCAAAAGCAATTTCCCATGAAATGTATACTTTGCCAATGTATGCGTATAAATATTGTTGAACATTTTTTGGCCCCTCTTTCCAATGCTGAATTCCAGCACAGGTCATCTGGATGATAAATTATGTCAAAAGGGCAGACAAATGTTTATTCAAGAGTCAGTCAACCCAAACGAAAAAAAGTCAAAATGCACCCTTTATTCCATTTCCATTCTATTCTCTTCCCCATCTCCTCCTTTTTTCCAATTCAGGGTTTTGCTGTCAGCAGATATCAGTGTTTACATAAACGAGACGTAAGGAAAATGTGTGCCCAGCCAGGAAAAAAAGAGTGAGTGGGTTGAATAATGCGAGTGGAAGGAATTCATCCCATTATATTTGTAGGTTACGTTACACACGATATCTCTCCATGTGAGACCCTCTCATGTACACAATTTTTATTCTGACAGACACTGTTTTTCCAGTGAAATGATAAAAACAATTTCGACAAAAAATAAATGCTCCTACTCCTGTATTTACCATGCTGAAAGCTTTCAACACTAAAAATATATACTGAGTCATTCACATTTTAGGAAGACGTTTGTGTATTGTGTGAAATCATCCGGAGTTCCATCACTAGCATAATGTTTGACGATGTTTTTAATGCTGAAGAGATATACATACCAGTTAAGCTTTAAGCCCTTAGCCCTTTTAGGAAATCAAAACTCTCATTGTTTCGGTGCACAGAATATTCGATCAGAGATATTTTTCATGGAAGGGGAACTTCTCCAAAAAAAAGTTTCCCTTGAAGTGCTTTTCTCCATGTAAGCATACATCCAGTTTTGTCTGGATATAACCATCTGACTCTTGACCTGAAACTGACAGATGCATGATCATGATGGTGATAGCAAAATGTTACATCTCAGCGGGAGTTTTGTGTCTATCATTGCCTACCTGATTTCAAATAAAAGCCAACTGCTTCTACTATGCTTTGATAAAGAAAACTTTCCCGGATAAAAAAACATTTCTAGGAATCACAAAAATGGAAACGGAAACAAATCACATTTATGGGAAATATAATGGCCTTATAACCTACAATAGTTTAGATTACTTAAACAGTCAAGTTTACAGCATTGACGTCGTCCTTTGATCAGACCCTGATCCAGTGTCTGGACACAATGGAATACTTTCATTTTGTGCCAACTGAAACCTGAAATTACTCACAAATAAAAGTCCAGGAGCAATTGTATGCAACCAATATTGTGCAAGGAATGATGCTAAAATTGAATAATATTTCATGTAGAATGAAGTATCATGTTGTTATTGTATGCTTTCACGCTCCTGCAGGTAGCTTGCTCCAGACCTATTTGTAACACATTGAGTTATAGGTTGCATTTCAGGCATTGCAGGAAGAAATGTAGAAATATTCAATACTGATACCGCTTTCTCTTTCTTATGAGAGTTTTGGTACATCATGGAGAATGAATTACGGCTAAAGTGACTTGCTGTCAGCACAGAGAAATGTGCTTTTGGATGTAGATGATTGTAGTTTAGGTAGGTTGTAGGTAGCTCCCCGTCTCGTGCGTGGCCAGGCCGCCTGGAGCCACAGATGGAAATGAAAATGGGATTGTTAAGAAGGCTAAAACGTCTTTTGCTCTCTAGTATAATGTATGTACATGCTTACAAACTCGCACGTTTGTATAATGCATACTTGTAGCTGTAGTCACCTCGAACTACACAACTGTAAAAACGAAATGGAGGAAGTAGTAGGTAGGAAAGCTGCACACACACGTATGTATAAGAAATTCCCATAGCTTTGCTATTTGCCTTTTGCTTAGATCTTGGGAGCAGGGAAGCATGAAATTTCGAGATGGAAAACGGTTGGAATTTTGGTCAGACCGTGGAAGAGAAGCCCGACAGGCAAGAAACAAAACGAAGAGCGAGGAGGAAAGTGAAAGTAGAGAGATATGTAGAAACATAAGAAGTTGAAAGACGCAAAAACTGCAGAGAAAACCAGAAGAAGAATAACAGAAGCCATCATGTATCTTGAATCCATTCCGCTGAAATAAACAGACTCCACGTTCGTATGCACAGCCAGTAGAATTCTGAAAGTAGAGTTGGAAGCAAAGAAAAAATGGATGACTTTAACTCATCGTTTTCGAGGAAAAAAGATCCCTTATTTCCTCTCAACTCTTTTTCTAGTTTCTACAGCAAAACAAGTGCGAGCGGAGCCGAGTTGGGTATTTTTCATATATAGTCTTGGTCCCAAGTTTTGCCCATTGAAAAATATAAAATGCACATATAATAACCTAAAAATGTATGTCCCTTGTACTAAACGCCAAAGTCAGGAGATGGATGGACGAAAGTGGGCAGGTCACAAAAAAAAAGTTGACTCGTTGCTATTATCGTTTTACCTTCCTTCTACTTTCTCCTCCTGTATGTGTAGAACACATTGCTTCAACTTTACTTCCTTTCTTTCTTTCCTTTTGCAATTTTTTCCTGCTGCGTAATCGCCTCAAGAAAAAAAGTGGCCCATGTTTTGCTGTGTTATCATCATACGTTGTTGAGGGAGAAAATGAACTAAAATGAAATCAGGTTGACAGCCCAGTAACATCTCAAAATTACAAATAAATTCCCTTGTAAATCGTGCGTCTTCCAGGTTTTTATTTATGCAAATGGCTATACAAAGTACGCACAAAGTATTATAGTTTGACACAAACAATTTCGCTCCCAAAGTCCAATCGGTAGCGATATACGCAATAAAACTACTTCTACCCAGAAATTGCGTGACCAGTCACAGATATCCTTGGGACGAACATTGACCTCGAAATGAAAGTATTCTCTAATAGCAGTTTCCTCACATACTCCACCAGCAATAAAATCCTCCTGGTACACATGGCCAAAGAAGGGGACTCAGGAGAATGGAAAAGGATGCACGTGATCAAGGAATTACTTTCCTTTTTTTTGCACACGAAATTCCTCCGTTTGCAACTCGCTCTTGTGTTATGTATGCTGTGCTGCATTATTACGTAGTGCATTACGCAGATAAGGAATCGAGGATGAAAGATACAGACGAACAAACGACAAGACGCAGAACGAAATGAATACTTTAATGGCTCAAGTCCTGCAGTCACTGTAGTTTTTTGCTGCGTTCGACTATTATTACTTGGGGTAGAGGAACCTTTTACAATGCACGTATTTTTACATTGGAACGGAGCAAGCGAAAAAAAAACTGGAAATAAAAAAGCTTAAAATTATACCCACATCCTAGCTGTGGTCTGCTCTTCGTTTACGTTCATGACTTATGTAAGCATTATGTAAGTACCCGGTTATAACGTGTGGCCAAAGACATTAAAAGAAAAATAGCAAAGGCTCCACAACATAGAGAAAATATAGAGAAATATATAATGTGCAGACATTCCTTCACATCTCTATTTCATCTACGAGCTTTCCCACACACAAGTGGTGAAAGGAACGGTAACAGACGAAATGAGCATCATCCCATTTATGTATGAACAGCAGTATGACTCTGGCTATACCACTTTTCCCTAGCCTTGCAACTTTTCTCTTCTGTGCTCGGACTACTTCAACCATAATTCTAGTTTTTGCTTTCCTACGTACTTCAGCATAGCGAAAAAGAATACTCATACATTGTATATAATGTCTCGAGGGTGTAATAGCCGCTTCGCAATTTATGGTATTTCTTGAGCTTACATTCCTCCGTTATACATATGTATGAAAATGTCTGAACCATGTAGTGTCACATGTATGAATGTAGCTGCTATTCAGCACATCCATTTTCCTACCTACACGTTTCTTCATCGCCATGATAAGCTTGCAATCTAAACGAATGTTAAGCCATCTAAAAACTCCTAAATCTACTTTCTCGAAAAATCCGAATATCCGCTAAAGCCATCTCACTTTCATCATTCCTATATTCTCCACTTTGCTTTCATCTTCTACATTAAAGGGATTCCAATGCACTGCACCAAAAACAGCATTCATGCGGTGCATTTAAATACGTATTGGCAAGCACATTAGATGACGTTTTGCTGCATGGTTTTCAAACTATTTCAAAACGACTCAGCGGTTTTACTGCCCATATAAATGGAACAGTTGGCGTAGAGAGCATTTCTCTAACTTTGAAAGGATTCTGAAACGGCAATCAAAGATCCCATTATCCAGCAGTCTTTCACTACATTAATCATGTAATGTTCTGCAATAATAATTACACATACAATCAAAATAAGCTCATGTTTCTAAATCACATTTTAAAGATAATTTTTATAATGGGACTCGAGTCATTTTTTGTTATACAGAAACACGCTTATTATTTGATTATTCCATTTAAAATCAAAATTTAAAAAAATTGATGTTTCGTCGGTGGGGTGAAGTGTCCGAAACATTTACAGTTTTAAAGCTGTATTTGGTTTTGATAAAATTTTGCAAAACTCAGCTACCGGAAAATTAAACACACGCCAATTTTAGGCAAGGCCAATGTAGAGTTTTGATTCTCTGAATTTTTCCTTGATCTAAATAGATTCGGAAATCGTGTTCAAGTAATATGAAGTATTGTAATATAAAAAAAAATAAAATAAATAATTTATTTCAAAATGAACGACAAGTAAATGGTAACTACTACCGTTATCCAAGAATTTGTGCTACAATATGCCTAAAATGTAAGATTACTTTCAAGCGGTTTAATTGCACAACACAAAATGTTCAGCCAATACAGTACAAACTAGTACGACATAAACTACTTTATCTTACTCTCCAGTGACTAAATATGGTTAGGTAGTTGGAGTCACTTAGAATAGCAATAGTCCATAGTAAGCAAGATATTACCACTGCAGTTGTTTCAGAACTCTTTCAAACATTTCTCCTCAAGCTGACTAAAAATTATTCGTAAAAATATCTAAACTATTATGGGCGAATGTACAGGCTCCATTTGCCTCATTCTCCAACTTTCACATTGTGTGTTGTAGAATGAGCAACTAATAATAATATACAGCAATGTACTTCTCTTGAGATTCTCTTTCAAACCCATTACACGGACACTTAATGTTTTATAAAATATTATTGTCATTTCAACTTGCTCTATTCTTTTATCATAAGAACGATCCCTTTGCGCATTTAAAAATTGGATGTATGCAACGCACACACCGATGCGATATAAATACATATTTCACATGCATTATTACGACAGCTTCAGTTTTTCATGTTGGGGAAAAGTACCTCCAACCGCTCGTTCAACTGTGCATAACATTCATCCCATGTCCATATAATAAGTTGACTCTCTCCCAGAGATGAAAACAGTGTAAGCTTTTTTACCAAATGACATAAAAAAGTATTTCTGGATAGAGTGAAAGTAGCGGAGGTGGTAAACTATGAATATGAATAGGGAAACGGTAAAAAATGAATGGAAAAGCGCACAAGTTACAACCATGTATACAAACGGTTTTTGTCATTTTCATCGTCGTCACCAAGTACCATATCACCACTTTCATCAGTACATATCATCATCATCGTCATCTCATTCTCGTCGTCATTGTAGTTAGTCGTAGTGGCAATAGCAGTAGCACTAATACAAAGTGTGTAGTAGTCGGAGCCATTTCCAAAAACTAATGTCTATTTCTTACACGGCGGTGACGACGATGGGAGGATGGTGTGCTCAGCATTATATCTATTATTACGAGCCTAGTTTTGTTGAAGTAAGTAGTAAAATAGTTTGTATGATAACATGAAATAGTAAAAAGCACATTATACTACCTTCCACAGCTATTCTCTCCGTTTTTGCCTCCGTTCTTCCCTGGCCGCGGCTATCTCCTATCATGACAATTTATTATGTCCCGTAATAATCATTATGATTATAATCTGCATTATTATTAGCTCATGCATGCTTGCTTGCCTTTTCCCTCCATCCATACATTCATCTACTCAAAAAAAGTGGAGATGCAATTCAACCAAATCGTATATATACATAGATCCTCTTTTACATTCCACGTTTGTGGAAGAAGAGAGAAAGGGAAAAGCGCAGACGAGGAAAAGCGGCTCCTTTTTACTTCATGTGACGGTCGGTCGTTCCCTTTTCCCTTTTTCTCTCACTTCCTCCTCAAGGGACTCTACATAAGCTGTCAAAAAAGGAAAAGCTGAGTGTAAGCGCATACCATATACTACGAAGGACGGGGATGATGATGATGACGGCATTATACTTGGTTGAGCCTCGCTTTTTGTCACTTGTTCTTCAATGTGGTATAGCCTCCTCCATAGTTGGGGACGAGGACCATACCAGCTTTTTAGTTTGAATTAATTCGTGAAAAAGCTCTATTTTCAAGATAGCTTTACGTTTTCATTAATATAAGCTTATTGTTATATGTTTCGTCATAAGTATATTATGTACCTATTCATGCTTTTGATTGTTTTTGCTCAGATTCAGTTTTTTGAATGTAGGCCAAATACGCGAAATCTGTATGAGATTCCTGTCTGCCTTGTGTATTAAATTATATGAAGTGGGCATTTTCAAGGGATTATATGAGTCGTAATTCTCTTTTCCTCTTTTGTTTTTTTGCTCAAGTAGTTCTATCCGTGTTGGAGAAGAGGGGGAATGAGTGGAGTTGGAAAAAAAAGAAAACGAGCTTGTTCTTTTTGTTTGTCGCTTTGCATCGTGTCACGATCATGATGTTCCATCGAAATCATTTTTTGCAGTCTTATTATACAAGTGAAGGTATTATGTTGTGCCAAATGTATACTATTTCACACACTAACATCACTTTATAGGAACGGAGTGAAATTTCGTTCAAATATATACAGCAGTTTTGGCTAACATTTCATAAACTTCCTTCCTTCTATGAATGTTTTGACAAAAATGTAAAAAAAAGTAACTTATTTTATTCCATAAGGAACATATTGCGTGAGCATAATACCAGACAAATGGTGCGTACATGGTATTCCTCCGAAATTACAACATACCAAAGAGAAAACATCAAAAGTTAAGGTTTCATGTAGGGAAAAGGCGTACCATTCTGCCAAAATTTTGAAGCTTCATGTGTGGCTTCAAATGATCGTTAAGAGGGCTTCAGAAGATTACATACATGCATACTTCACACAACAGAAAACTCAAATAATATATTGTACTCGTATATAGTGGAAGGATGGAGCTATCAATAGAACAGCCATACGTTTACTTCAGCTTTCGATTACTGTGATTTCATGTGAGTGCGTGTCTGTGCGTAGCTTTTATATCTGTTTCTCTGCTCGAGAACGTGAATGATATGGTTTGGTAAAATAACAATGCGAGCTGCTGAGAAGGGGCTTCCGTGATTCCGTGCCTTACTCAACTTACCTTACTTCATGCCAATGGGATTCCGAAATATCTTCATTTCCCAAAAGTGTGATGGTGAGAATGATGATGATCCTCTGGTGTGGTATGGCTGGCATCGCATCGTGTATATTACTAATACTGACTCGTGTGTGCGTGTATTTACCTTTTCTGTCGGTTGGTGAGTAGGAAAATGAAATGGCGGCATGATACACTTAAGCTCATAATTGTGACTAGGAGATAACATAACATGCTCCAGCATTTATTGGCTGCAATATATCAAACAACAATTTTGTGGTCTCAACGTGACCTCAACTATTCTCCTGTTTTCACTACAAACACTGATTCATCCACCTCCACGAAGCCGAAACTGTGTAGAAAGAGGGTCTCAATGGCATTCCTATTAGCTCAGTTCTCTGTAATCTAGAAATCAGCAGTTGTGTATGAAACAGATTGTCGGGTTGGTATCCCAGATTTATATTTATTCATCAAAACACGAAGGAACCAACTGATTTTCTGTTATTTTGTTGAACGCATGACTTGACGGTAAACTACGTTTAATAATGTCGCGCTGTGTCATTTGATATAACAAAATTTCAAGAAAGCATAATACCCCTTTCATTGCCAAATACGGTGTCCATTATTTGTCTAGACAAATAGATAAATTATTACTTCGCATGTTATCATGATTCACAAGCACCGTTCCGTACTACACGTCAGCTAAATCTCAAGTTGTTATACCTGATTGACTGGAAGCATAAGAGATGCTACCTACCTGTGCTCATTTCTGCTTCTTTACAATAACTTATACGTAATGGGCATCATATCATAAATATCATAAAAATTGTTAGTTTCAATCTTTCAATCACATAAAAGGGAGAATCACATAAAAATGAAACCGTAGCAAAAACTGAGAAAGATATATTTGTATTTTCAGTAACATAAACCGAATGTTCACAAAACGCGACTTTCAAATGATTACCCACTCTAATAAAAAATATCTGGAATAGGTAGTGAAGTGAAGGATTATATGACGTAGCAAAAAAAAGGTTACCTACCAGTAAGCCTGAGCAGTCTGTGCGATATTATTATAGAGCACAGTTAAACAGAAGAGATGTGGAATGGACTTGAAAGAAAAATGGCATGAGGCTATTCACGCTAATTTAACTTCTTTTGTGAAAATATGTCTATGTACCTTTTATTGTTCAGTCATCGAATTTCGGAAAGTAGAGACAAGAGAATATCCAATAGGTATAGTCTTGATACGTTGTGCATTCTTCAGCATGTTTTCTTCTCACAATTTCTCCATGTATCGTATTGAGTTTCCTTTTTATATTCTTTTAGAAGAGAGAGAAAAAAGAAATGATTTTTGTAGCTCATTGCATGTCTGGTGAAATAAACTCGGTGAAATAAAGTAGTGGCAGTAGGAGAAAAGGAGTTGATATCTCTACATGGTGGATTTATACTGGCACTATCATAAGCATAAAAAAGGGTTCTTATCTGACGATGTTGAGCAGAAGCATTTTGAAGTCATGTCAGGACAATCTACGGGTGCCAGTTTAAGCTTCATTGGAGATTGCCACAATATACACTTTTTTTTGCTACAGCTGCCAATGCAATACAGCACAGTACACTAAAGATGGAGCGAAAACCAGAAACTCCAGTTCATGACTTTTGCTCTTCCTACCAATTCTATTGTAAGCGAGGATGCAGAGCACAGCAGAAGCCTTTGAAAATTTTTCATCCATCCGTAAAAACGGAGAGAGAGAAAGAGCAAAACGCTCCCGGAGAAATGTCCCAATACGAAAGAATACGAAAAAATCTTACAAAATGTTGCAAATGTATACCTCATGTACAGATATTTATGTGTCACCATTATATCTATACCAAGTAACTGACTTTTTTATACCATGATCCGACAGAAGTGTAAAAGATGAGGCATATAAAAAAGGTAGTGTTCGTTTCTATCCTATCGTCTTTCCAGTAACCGTTCCACTTTCAAAGTTATACTATGAAATGCTTACCATTTCACAAAACTTGCGAAATCTTTCATTTACTAAGAAAAAATATTTTTGAGCTTACTTTTGCAGTATAGCATAATATGTAACATCAGCAGCATCACTTTTTTTACGGGTGGTCTTTAGCCTTTTGCCCTCATGTTCGTTGTGTAATATATCTGCCTGCGCCACACTCTTTAGTACGCTCATATATAAACTGTTGCAGTTGATCCGGAAAAGGATAAGTCAAATTTTTGCGTGGTGATTTGTTCCTACTTTTTTGGCACTTTCTGTGATTCGATCGTAAAAAACAAGTCGTACGAAGTGAGACTCGAAAGACGTCAATACATAGTCTCCTATTATTACATAGATGACTAGGCGAAGATCATAAAATGAAATTGGTATATTTTTAACTTTCGAGAAAATTAAATACGGAACGGCAATGGGAAGAGAAAGGGAGTCGAATGAGGAGTGGAACGCGTAGGCAGTGAATGAACAGTAAAAGTACAAAAAGGACGCTGATGTGTTCGTGAAATTTATTTCTCAGAGTGTCTAGTAAATGGAATGGATCTTGTGTCGACTCGACTTTGAGAATGAGACAGGTTTCATTTCAGCCATTTCAGGCTCTGATGTGATGTGAATGTCGAATGCAGCATCTTCCTTGATTTATTCAATCCGTTTTAATTTGCTCAGAAAATTCCAACTTGTGTAGCTGCATCTTAGGTTAGCTTTTCAATGTGTTTATGCACATACGTATGATTAGGCCCATGTGTGTAGCTTTTTCATTTGACAGTTTTCAGACGTCTTAGGTGCCTGAAAGTCGAAATCATTTTGGTTTGATTAGATTTTATTATAGCTGTGTAGCAAAGTCAGTTTGCAAATTCTTGTACCTGCGAATAAAGCAGCAGAAAAGTATCAACATCAACTGAACATCTGTATACATTATTTTGATGAGTTTTCAAGGGCTAATTCAATGAATTATAAAAACTGTAGTTTTTCCGTCATGCGTGAAAATAGGACCATATATATATAAACACAAGTTTTGCAAAAAGCATCAAAATTCTGTAATTTAATGTGCGTATGCATTCTTACACAGAAGTTGAGGAGTCACAAACTCGCTGGAATAGAGAGCAGGTGTTTTTGTTTAGGTAATATAACTTACCTGATATAATGTCGACCATTACGTCCATAAGATCATTGTTTAAATTGTACCTGTTTTATTGCACATGTCTTGTACCAAAAAAATGACAATTTTTCAAGAATTTTTGACCCTCGTCAATTAATTACTATGCAGCTTGCAGTGAGCCATATAATAACTTATCGTCTGAAGTCGGTCTTGGTGCATCCATTACTTACACACTTTAGAAGACGCAGAATACTGAGCCAGAATATGAAAAAAATGTACCCCAGACTTTTCAGGTAGCACGCCACGACTCCTTGTGGCTCACAGCAAGAAATAAGTATAACATCCTAGATTATAATATAAATTACATGAAATATTGCAAAGAATCTTAACTATCCACTCTCCAGCAGTGAACAAGTATTCTGTACATCAAACACAGTTTGCAGCGGTAGCGAACAAGTTTATCCGGTTAGCATAAAAATAAAAGATTTGAGGTAATTTAATGTTGGTCACTCCTTCAGCAGCAAATCCTCCTTCCCTGCTGGCAAACATTTTTACACTTTACACCTGTTCCAGCCACTGTATGTATGCACAACTGCATGTAATCATAGACATTTAGCAGCATGAAGCTTAAGGAGAGGGTTGTTGAGTCTTGTCGTTGTATCTTACTTCAATTTTGTGAAATCCTTGATTACCCATTCATACATACATACTTCATATTATACTTAACATTGAATACGGATGCAGATCCATGGTTAACCAAATAACAATAAAAGTTTGTGACATGAGAAGTAACATGTTAAGTTATTGCGGCAAATGTAATGAAAATGCAATAAATTTTAGGTGAAATTGTAATTGCAGGTTATTAAGGAATCGGTGTTGCACCCCTTATGAATATTTATGAACATAATAATATGAAAAAACAGTGTAATCCATTCTTCACTTTGAAAACCACATCTTCCTGCTCAAATGCATCTTAGCAGAACCAGATGAGCAAAACATGGTTAGAGAGTATTTTGTGGTTTATAACCTTTTATCAATTCCTATTACCTTATATGTTCTTTATATATGTTAAACTAGGCATGATGGTCATTGCGTCAAATTATTTTCATTTGAATGTTATGCATCTATGCCATATCATTGCAGACAATTTCCTATAATTTGAAACCCATGTAACAAACCTGAACTATTTTATAGGCCGTCTGCAAATATAAGCCGAATTTCGTAGATATATTATGCACATTGCTTGCCATGTACGATGTAAACATACAATTCTTGTCTAATACTTTTTATTTTATTATTTATCACCAGACAAAAAGAACATGCAGGTTGAAATGTGATGAAATGGAATATTATGCTCACTACTCGTGTTATCGTATAAAAACGTGTGTGAGTGTATGGTTCCTTTCCTTACCAGTACTTTCAATTCAGTCTACCTGATCACTATTCCATTCCAAAATAAGAGCCTTTTTTCGTATTCAATCCTCCCAGTTGAAATCCTTTGATGTGAAGAGAGTTACAAGGGATTACAATCTTCACAATCTTCCTTTTCTCTTTCTTTCTCGTATTTCAATGGATTTTGGATTTACATAAATCTCATTTTTTTCATTTTTTTCTTTTACCTCCTTAATTTTTTCTTATTCTGCAGAATGTATGAAGGACAAGTGGAGCATCTGTGCATATTCCCAATACAAATTTCATGATTTCTTCTTTTTTTTGCCCAAAAGCAAAATATATTTCTCTTTCCAGGATACCGCGTTACTACTAACGTGCTAACTAAAACGTTGTATGTGAATGAGGAATACTTTAATACATTTTTACTCTCGACTAAGTACTTAAAAAAGTAAGCATAATTTACCTATAGATACACGTCATGTGTTTGTGAATGCCTGCTTGAAAAACTGAAAAGAAATGGAAGGCGGGCTCAATCTTTTAATCCTCCGGGACATGTACATGACACATGCACACAAGAAAGGAACTGTGAAGATACATATATTTGAAGCTTAACGTATTATTTACGCGTTTCTTACTCCACGATTAAGCTAAAATCTTGTCAAGTACGTGAAAACGTGGCAGGACGGAGGTAATGATGATGAATAATGAAAAGAACGCGAAAAATTCATTATTGCTATCGTAAGAAAATTGTGGGCACATAAACTACATTTCTTGTCCAACATTTCAGCGATAATAAATACATTCTTTAGCACAACCAAAAGCTGAAGCTGTTCTGTATTACAGATAACCAATACCTTCAACAAACTAGAGATATTAATTACATTGAAGGGAAAGGAAACACATATGAATTCACAACTTCTCACGTGAAAAGCGGTAAGATGATGCGCGCAGATGATGTGAGGTGTTAGAGTGTAAAAAATAAAACCCTTCAACATGTCCATCCATCTCAAAATAACACAACGACTGTAAGTGGTGAAAAGGTGAGCGTGAGAAAAATAACACATTATATCATACGGTGCAGTTTTTCAACAGGGAATAAAATGTAATGTAACCCACATACAACATATTGGAAAATCGTTAAAAAAGAAGCCATATATATTTTACATTTTATACATATTTTATTAGTATGCATTGACTTTTTTGTTGGGTTCAAGCATATCTCGCAAATAAGCCACCGCATTGAGTATTCTTTTTACACTTCTTGCAATCTTGCAAAACTACAACCCGTCACAAGTCACAAACTAAACCACAGAGAGTCTCAACTCTTGCCATGAGATATGGGGCGCAGAGGTTGTATAAACATAACAGAAGCATAAAAAAAGTAATAATATGGCTGCATCTCATTAGAATATAATTTTCTGACATCCAATTTAAATTCCACGACCGTCTCCCTCTCTCATCTCAGCCTCTTCTTTTTCACATGTAATGCATTTTCTCAAAAGGAGAAAAGAGTAATATTATAAACTACAGAAGTCATCCCCTTGTCATCATCATCATAATATAAAATCTTCTCTGCTTCTGCTAACATGATCTCTTACAAACGTACACTCTGCTCCTTTTGCTGGGTGTGCATGTAGGGCAGAGCAGAACACAAACAGAGTGGCGAGTGGATGAACATAAAAATAAAAATAAGGAGAATACTTATACTCTGCTCTTTGAAACACAATACATTTTTCGCAAAGAAAAACGCATTACCACAGTTTTCAATTACAGTTTCATTGCTCTCCTCAAATGTCAGAATTTCGATGAGAAAAAAAGTAATGGGCTGTTGAGCAGGAGGATAGGCGTTGTAGCATTGTATGTGTAATACGCAAGTGCTTGCTTATCAACAAATATAGATAGCGAGTAGTAAGCGTCCCACTTTTAAATATAAAACACGAACCTCTGCAAGTGCGTTTTGTAATTTTGCAGGAAAAGGGGAATGAGAGACCAGCGTAAGATGAGCATTCGAGAATGTGCTGTAGGTGTAATAAATACGGCATATTTTTATACAAAGGGACAGGTAGTATTACGTATACACAGTCAATTGTTTGATATTATAGAGTGCACTTTGCAAGCTGTGGGCTATTTGGAAAACATGATTTTTAGAGAGAGGCAATGTAGATAGGTGGTTGCTGAAGTCTCCAAGTTGTGCATGAGTTAGTGAGAACAGAACTAACGCTGGTTGGTAGCTATTTTAACAAGCTCATACATTTCATTTGAGGAGGTGCACTGTGTCGGTTTGGTGCTGGTGATGATGACGATGTTGGCTAGCACAGCTTTATACTATTATGCTCTTACATAATGCTCCTTTCCTCTAGTCTGTGGCCCAAGAAGAAAGTCTTGAGAGAGAGAGAGAGACTGGAACTGCACACTAGATTTCTTGGGCGGGGTAGCAGAGAGCAATAAAGATAAATAATTTACAAGTAGCAAAGGAACGACTGTCGCCAAGTATAAGAACGACTCATGGAAGAACACACATCAAGAGGAGATGTGGTGTCGTGTAGTAGCATTTTGGTACCTTAGCACAAAAACAGCTTCTCCATCCAAAGGCTAACCATCATCATTATCTGGAGAGTAGAGGAGGACGAGACTGGTAGGCTTTAGTCAAGGGAATATGGAATGACATCATAATACTTATGCATGTACAAATATATTTGTAGTGCAAAGTGGAAACAAGGATTTAGACATTTTCTGTTCTTTCGAAATACATAAGTAATTGCAATAAGCTCCCATTTTCCATGTAAAAGATGATTTTGATAGGGATTTTGTACGATGTATAAATGTAAAAGTACATTATATGCATATTTTTATGCGTTGGATATAAACTTGGGAAGGAAAACACAGCTGGTTAAGCACAACTTCCATTTTTTCACCTTAATGTAGTGTAAGAAACTTTTTTTCTTGTGGTTTTGATTTGCAAGCCTGCAATCATTAAATCCCAGTGGTCGACAGTATCATGCTGCGTGAAGAAGGTAACTAATAATCTTGAGCTATCGTGGGGAGTATGAATGTTGTGATGATACTTCATACAATATACAACGAATGCGTCGTAGGATATTGCAATCTTCCTTCTCCACAAATATGGTTGTGTTGTAAGTAGAATTTGGACAATAACCAAGGACGTATCGAGCATTTTCGTTCCTTAAAATGGGCATAGCTACTAGATTAGATTCATTTGCCATCAACTTTTATAGAAGATGCAGTTGTTATTTGGTATAGCGTTGGAAGTGGTATTCACCAAGTAATCAACGACAGGATAGAAGCGAAAGCAAATTAAGTTAACACTTCCGTTCTATATTAGAAATCACGGTAAATAGATGCTCACTTCTTTCGCGATAAGCCTCCAAATAAGAAAAATATATGAACGAGGGCAATGGGTAACTAGTTACCAGTAACTACCATAAACACATTAGGTAGCGAGCGACCTCAACCACCACTAAAAGTACATCACACACAGGACTTGAACAAAAACGAAAGATCGTGCCGATAACAACCTACATATGTGCTAAAAGGCAAAGGGTAAACTTTACAGATTATGGGAACTCATTTGAATGTGAGAATTATTCCGATTGCCTAGATTTAAGGGATCAATTTGAAACCTCATAAAACCAGCTATTTCAACGCTTCCTTCCTTCCCGTCCTTTTCCTTCATATCGGAAATGTGTGGCTGTGTGGCTACTTCTCATGTATAAGTATCATTCAATGGAATCTGTAATGAAAATGATGACTCTAAGCTCATGACATGACTGCTGTATGTGGCGTGGTGCTAACTACCTCTACTCAACATCTACATCATGATGATGTTCTCCAAAGCCGCACTCTACTGAGTTGATCGGTATAATGCTACAATTCCCAATTGCATTGTACCACTAACTCACTTTCTTTACTCTTTTACTTTCCCCTACCGCTAATAGCTTCAATCGTTTCTTGAGGCGCAAAGGGAAACCATCACCCTTAATGCATTATCTTCTTCATGAAACTGCTGCTGGTGTTTTTAATACTTTGGGATCTTGTCGCGGCTTCTTCCAATTTCCCAATATATCTATGTATATACATAGTGTAAGATTTCCGGCAAAATCATTTTGTACAAACAACGAGAAAAGGAAGGAAAAATGAGGAGAACAAGCCAAAGCCAAGGCTGGAATCACTCTCATCCATTAGCGCGATCAAGATGATGACGGCCGATTTGAAAACTTTGAGGAGAGAAAGCGAATATTCTTTTTACGCACATTCATTCTGAAAAGAAACTATCTTGCTGCTGGACTCAAGATGGGTATGAATAGTCTGTAAAAAAATCCAGGCCAAAACGAGAAAAAGTGAGAAGTCCTTCTAACTTTTTGTTCTTCATGGGTTTTTATTGGAGTCACAGGATGTGTATATCGTTATCCAAGCCAAAGATTGGTTAAGGAGCCATCTAAAAGCATATTATTAAGCTGTATATGTATGCATAAGCTATAGAATTATTATTATTATTATCACAAAGATAACTTTATGAGCTCATATGAACACAGTTCAAGTAAGAAAGCACAAAGTATGATGGGGGGTTTTACTCCAGAGTTTTGCAAAAAAACGGGCCCGAAAATGTGTGTTCACCAATGTTATACACACGGATAGAACGAGTTGAAGCATATTATATGAGCGCAGTTAGGAAAGAAATGCCCATAACTGGAACAAGAAGGGAAAAATAGGAGAAAAAATTGGCAGAGTCGTTTCTTGTCATGTCCCAGTCTAATAAAAATCCTAAGAGCTAAGCTTATTCTAGTCAGGGAGGACACATTCCTAGGATTGTCGAGGCTAATTCCGACATCAGTCTGGAACAACTTTCACACTGGAGATGTGTGTGGCAAACGCAAACGCGGCACCACCGTTCACACTTTCTCAGAACTAACTTCATATTTAAAAAGCCGAAAAACTGGTGAAAAAAGAAAGAAGACAGACTGGCCGTAAAAAAGGAGGAAAAAACTGACGATCGAAGAAGTAGCCTATTCAACCAGCTATAATATGTTTAGGTATATATACACATGCGTTCCGTATGTGCCTGGATGAATTTTATATCCTTCATTTGTACCGTATTTTATGAGGAAAATTGAAGCAAGATCTTGATCGTTATATTATGCTATAAATATAGCTCATAACTGCGGACCGTGCAAGTAGCCCAACCAGAATTACGTGACAGGGGTCATGGTGCATTTCTAACTAACTATACCTGGCTTTCATATCATTTAATTGGGTACTACCTAAGAATGGGAGCCCAACATTTCAATTGTAGAACTGCGGGGGTGTTATGAACGGACAGTCCAAGACCCGAGCGACTAGCGAGTCACTACTTAACGAATTCCGTTTTCGTATTACGTTATCTCATATCATAACAAAAGTTGAGAACTGTAGAACCCCCATCTATATACGTTGAGCTCAGTTAGAGGTTATCGAAACCGCTGTTCCAACAAAATATTATTTTTTTACTACGGATAGTGAACTGGGCTTCACGTTTTCAAACTGAGTATCAGTGACATAGGAAATTGGGATGAGGCTAAAAATTAGGTGTGTGTTATAACGACACGAGACTGCTCTAGTTACTATTCTGTGAATTGTGTGTATAGGCTTCCTTGTTTAATATCCATTCGTCGCGTCCTTTAAGGTTTAAGATGACATGAGGGAAAGCGACTGATACAGAATCCAAATTTTTTCTACTCGATACTTATCAATTTACTGAACGAGAGGGCTGTAGCTGTTTCATCGAAGGAGAAGAGAAAGGAACTTGTCGTTCAATGCATGCTCCAGTGCAGTGATCCTGAAGAAGGATATATATCGCTCTTGGATAATTGACTTCAAAGAGAAAGGGACGGAGAATTCCAGTAGACAATCGTTTTCGCTCTAGCTTTGAGACTGCGGTGAAAAATACAAAATGCCAAAGAGTAGGTGCATTGACATGTATTGAAGGATGGATTGCCTGTACTTGCAAGACAGTTCTGGCGTGAGATTCTATGCGACATTGATAGATTTTTAAGTTGAGAGTGTCCATAGCTCGATATTTTTCTACGGAGGCGTTAGTCCACATTTTTTTAGAGATGAAAAATATATCTAAAACAAAGTCCATGTCGCGGCATGGCACGTCGGAAAATTGATTAAGGCTTTTCTATAAAATGGATGGATCGAATGTCATTGAGCCATATATTTATAAACTTTCTGTCCATTTCAATTTTTCGGTTCGGATTACATTTCTCCTACGCAGTTACGAAGAATTGAACACATTGAACTCGGAAAGCCCTTGCATTTCGATTTTATGTAGAGTGTATGTTTCATAGCAAGTTGACGTTAGATGAGTCATCAAGATCAACTTTAATACCCAATCTCACTCAAATCCACCTAAACATACAACCGGAGAGGTCATTGATTTTTGGCTTAGAGCTTTTATAAAACGTATAGTTAGTTACTGTTTCTACAAGCTGTCAGTTGTTGTTTTGGCTTGTTCTTTTTAGCTACTGATGTTGATGTTGATATATCCCGGAGTTTGTTTTGGAATGTAAAAATCGTAGTATATGCTACCGTCTTGTTCCGTGTATTCAATCGAATGTCTCGAAAGGGTGTATCATTGTATATGAATACATCATAATATCTATATACCTGTGTAACGGAATGTGAAACAAAACAATACGTCAAAATGCGATGATGGAAGAGGAAATTCATAATTCACATAGGCAGCACAGGCTGTAGATATATCGAACTACAATCAGGCCAGAATAGCCGGAAACTGGGGCACATTTGCTTCTTTTCAATTTCTGTTCAAAATATTCCGTTTGAGTTTTTGATGAATTTCGGTGAGCATTTCACAGCAGATATCATATTTGTCGACTGTACAGTACTTTCTTTAAGCAATCAACCTCATCTAATGAAGAAAAACGTTGACCAAGTGGAAACAATAAACAAATTGATAGAAAATCTTTCTGTAAAGACGTACTTTTAGTTTGTCATCGATGCTTCCTAAGCTGTTTACTCCTCTAAGAATACACTTGACTAGCGTTGAGTTAACATCTAGACTATAGAATTTAGTTAAGTATATCAGTTCTTTGTCATATTCCATTACATTAGAAGTGGAGAACCGAAAAAGTACGTAGCGTTCTATAATATGTGTTATCTGGTTTCCTTATCTTGGGCTCATCCAAGTCGTGTCATTACATTAGTTATCCCACTCCGCTATCTATGGAACTGTGACTCGTCGCACGAGCTTGCAAGTACAAAAGTATAAACTTGCTTGCATCACAACCGCCGCTTTAAGTTCGATTCTAGAGCTAATGCCGCTTTCCTTATACTTTCTCCAATAATGATATCATGGTGAAAGCAAAGAAACTAACAGGAAGACCTCGAATAAAGAATATAACGGTAATGTACACTCTTTCATGGTAAATGACCCAGGATAACAGAGGGCAAAACTGCGTAAAATCTAGGAAATGGCTGAAAGCAAAATTCACTTTCAATAATGAAGGTAAAACTCTTCAAGTTTCATTTCTGGAATGATGGTGATGTTCCGAATTTTCACTATCTTTTAGTCTCCATTGTTAAAAATAGGCTGAACTCACTCGTTGAAATAGGGACTTTTCCAACAAACTGATTACACTCCGGTTTCTTTCATACTAAGCAGTATTGAGTCTGCAGCCGAATTCGCTGCCACAAATTTTTCGTTTCTGTTCTTTCATGTCACAAATTTCAGCTATTCAATCCCTTAAAATGTCGATTCATTTTAGGCATACTTTCATGCACACCATTATCACATAAAAGCAGACTCCCTCAGCTTTTCCTGGAATAGGTAAGCATCCCTTCAACATAAAACCAAATTCATCATCACTACTTTCAGCCAGAAGTACCTGAACCATATTAATTAGTAACGTATTTCAGTCCTCTATTTAAAAAACGCTACTGCCATCGCCATTTCCACCAAAGAATAATAAAAGCGGGGTATTGAGTGGAATGCAGTAGCCCGAACATCCCGGTATGTAAAGCGCATGGAAAATGCAAATTTGAAACGGATGCAAACGAAATGTCGTTAATCCGCTACTGTTGTTTGTAACGCGAACATCAAAATAAGTGGAGTTTAAACTAAAACACTGCACAGCAGATAGCAAAAAAGCAACCGTATTTGCACTGCTCTTCACATCTTCGGCAGTGGAACCGTTTCTTGTAAAAGTATGTTTCATGTTTGTATTTCATTAAGAGAGTTACGTTAAATTTAGATCGCTTGTCAAACACGAGCACCGGCCTAATCATCATTATACCCTTTCTTTTATTTCCTACTTATGATGAACTAAAACTCTGGTAATGAGCATCTGTCGAGATATTGATAAGCTCATCATAGCACAAAACATTGGCTGCTGCATGCATACCACATTTCCAGGAGATAGCAAGTAATTATGTATGCTGTCCTCACTACCGAAGAATCTGTAGAGTGTTATCCAAAGGTGCATTTTCTGCGTTCTAAGCTAAATTTGGAAACTTGTGACAGTACCTAAGCACTTTTTCATTGCGTACACAAATGCATAATATGGATGTGTGTTAAAATATTTCTCCAAAAATATAAAATTTATAAATATCAACTATATGCGAGGATAAGAGCTCTAATTAAAATTTCTAATTAGAACAGGAGCTTTTTCTTTACTTGCCTAATTCGTAAGCGTTTACTTATAGTCTACTTAGTTAATTCTTATGCTTACTCTTTTCGTCCGTCGGTAGTTTTGTGCTGTGAGAAAGATAAAAACTTTACTGCTGCTGCTGGAGAAAGCAGAGGAATACGGGAAGCCCAACACGACTCATCAGGAGCGAAGTAGCATTTTAGTAGCAGTATCATCAGCAACATCATCATATCACAAAAGTGAAAAAGTACACGGAATAGTTTGAAAACTTTACTACTTTGCAGGAGAGATAGGGAGAAAGCTTTTAGAGCTGCTTGATAAAAAGCTACACACACAAAATAAAAAGAAGGTGGAGAGTGGGATACTTTTCTCACAAAGCAGCTGACTTTCAGTGTCTTACTAAAATATTCTAGTTTTGTTCTCTAGCAGCTTCAGCCCCTTTAGTGGAGATACGCACCTTTCTTTATTTGCTATGAAACTATTGCTAACTGATGGCTGATGCTAAGGCTTTACTACCAAAGTATTTTCCCTGACTTCCAAGGAAAAAGGACTTAAGACAAGAAAGAAGTCTTTTTTGCTTTGCATAAAATGCTTACAAGGGTATCGTAAGACTATTACCCAAACATATAATACTTTCAAAAACTGATACCAAGAAGAGAGCATGTTGACGATAGGAGGAAGCTAGACGAGGATGATTGTTATAGATAAAAAGTTGTATGTTTACAGTTGAAGCACGAGTTTTATGAATTTTTAACATTTTCTCCTGCTTGGACTTGCTTGGGAGATATTTCATTAAATGAGCTTTGTCTCTTCTCATCGAGCTACTTCTTGGAATACATTTTGCTGATATAAAAAGGACACCCGACGACAAGAAAAAGAAATTCGGGTATATTAAGTAACTGTGTATGTCTTGCCACGTAATGTAATGCTCCCCGCAATCTCACGTTCCTTCATCCATTTTATATTGCCATAAGTAATATTATATTCCATCCATATGTGTGTGTGTCCCTTTTTCAAGCCTTGATACTTTTCCTCTCAGCTTTTACTCATTATTATTCCTTTTTCTATAAAAGGCGACGGGTATTTAATCAGTCGACGATTGTTGCCGAGAAAAAAATGAAAAAAGTGAGAGTGTGGGAGAGGAGAAAAGATGCTAGTGATTCTGGGAAGCTCTCGCATAGTCACTTCTCTGCTGTCTCTCTCTCTCTCTCTTTCCTCCGCGCAAATATTTACAAAGCGAGGAAATCTAATTTCATTAAAACTTCTTTCATTAGAAACTTGGAAAAAGGCCTGCGTTAGCGACCAACTAATAATGATACTGACTTTTGGTATTGCACTAATACTACTTTTCTCACACTTTCTGTGCACACATCGGCTATATATAGACTCAACACTTGAAGTGAACTTGAGTCATGACACTACGACGACATCAACACAAGTGGAAAAGATACAACAATGCGAAAATTAAAATAAAATTCCATGATAAACTAAATTTATTGTGGATATTTGGCAGTAGGAAGGTAGTAAAAAGGCCACTGCCATTCCATATTTCATGAGTACACCTACGCCTAAATTCAGCATATCAAATTCGGTATCTGTGCCACATTATTCTGTTTGTCCATCTATCTACCAATTGAAAATGCGAAAAATGATACTCATGTTCTCGTTTTACTCACTCGTATACGTTTCAATGCGTATATTTGGTAATTAGATCGCTCGTTTCCTATACTTCACAGGTATAAAAGCTTATTTTCTTTGAAAAGCCTTCAATTGCCATGTTTGTAACAGCGAGAGTTTGTTTCCCATATTTTCTAGTCCACGTCTAATATTTTTCTTCCTCTTGATGGATTCAAAAAATTCAAAAGCTCACAAAAATTTACATACTTTGCTGATAAATCTAGTTTACATCGCAATTACTCCCTTATGTATGTAGGTACAGAGTAACAAGCTCAAAATGGCTAGTAAAAAGTTGATGGAATCGTGTTTTTGAATACGAAATTTGCTGTAAGTATCCTATCTAGTGTGGATAACCCTTTAACTGGCTGATATGATGTATGCACGTATCACTCATGTATCAAGAAAATGCGAAAAACATGCTTTACTCACTTTTCTCCTTTCATACACATCCCCACAACTTTCATTCTTTTTAGGGGAGTAGAAAATAATGTCCCGAGAGGATTTTGAGTGGAGAAAGTGTATACAATGAAAGAAAATACACACAGTTTATGCTGTAGTGTGTGTGTGTCTAGTAAAACTTTTTATGCAAGTACATTTTTTAAAGAAAAAATAAAAGCAATAAGCACTAGAGTAGAAAACTGGAAAAACGTTTCTTGGAATGGGCCGCAAGGCATCGACATGTAGTAGTACCTTGCCCACGCATAGTCGTGGTACTTGTATCATATCTTATGTTAAAAATAACGGGTTCATGCACGACATGCTATGAGAAAGCTGTACTCACTCACTCCATTCCCCTCTTAGATCCTTTTGTATATCACATCACATCGCATCTCATCATCATCTTGTACATAACGCTTTCAGCATCATTCATGACAAAATATATTACCATGCGATATTTCTTTTTCAAATAACTTGCTCTTGTGATTGGTAGATGAGAAGAAAAATGTGAGCAAAGTATATAGGAACTACCTTATTTTCCCATCTGTGAAGAAACTCGACTCGACATGTCCGTCTTTCTAAAAGGAGAGCAATGATTTTATATAATACATGATACAACATAGCATAACTTATGGTGTATGAGCCCATTTCCAAAATATAAACCCGTATAATACATTCATTGTTTTATGTGGTGCGATGATGTGATATTCCCTTGAATATTCTTTTTCGTACGTGGAGAGAACAAGGTCTGGAAACTTCAGACAGACAAGACAATATATAATTTATCTGTGATTGCATGCGATTTCGCTATAAGTGTACAATATCATACATGTAAGCTTTGCTCCTAGTGGAAATCCAAACATCACATGAATCTTCCCTTTCTCGGTCACTGGGTAATGTATTCTTGTGTTCGTCTGGAAAAGCACCTTATGCATTCTCACGCTCCGAGCGGAATACCATCTGCATAACTGAAAATTTATTTAAGCATGAATTATATGTATATAATGGTGTATGGCGGTAGGGAACGAATGGCGAAATAGTGGTGTCTTGTCTCGCAAGTGAACACTTGGGAAAGTGGTACACATTTGCTAACGTGAAACTGCGAACCTTAATATGCATTTGAGTGCACGTTTTCACCATTCTAACATGGCCTAACTCACTCCTCAATTGAAGTGGTTGTACATGTATTATTGGTGAAAGTGAAACCCTACAGCTTTCCGACTTGCTTCATTGAATATTCAAAAGCAAGCGGTTGTATTCTATGATGTAGTTAAAAATGTTGTTCCTTCACAATTCACAACCTACGTTTCACAACTAGCATAAATGGAAATTGACAAATGTTGGATTAAACTCCCCAAAGATAAACATCACAAGCTGCACATTTCGTGTGCATTTGCAACAATTTTAAGCACATAATTTAAAGCTGTACTGTCTAACACAGTGCCACACTTTTAAAGAGTCTAACATCACGTATATGAGATTGTTCAAAAAAGAAAAAATGAACCGTAGTGCGATGTCGTTAAGCAAGATTATAATCTTCAGATTACGAGCCCTATATATTTAAGTATCTATACTACATTCTGAATGGCATTCAATTTAATGTTGCTAAATAGCTCACGAGAAGTCTAACCAATTTTTTCGATTTTGTTTGTCAACAGATTCCTCAGACCAAGTTCAAGCGCTGCTGGGAAACATTGCTGAGCTGCCTTGTGACCTGAATGCCCACGTAGGGGAGAAAATACGGCTGGTACTGTGGTCCAGAAACGACACAGTTATTTACAGGTAAGCGCAAGAGCCTTGTTTTTGCTAATCGGATTAGTACAAAAATGGAGAATGCCAAGAATTCAAGATTATGTGGTAATTCATTTGTTCCCTTCCTTCCTACATGTGTAAAAGTAATAATAGCCCTTGGCAATAAGTGCTGTAACAGTTGTTGCCACAATAATAAGCAAGTTTGCCAACGATCCTGTGAGTACGAATAGTTTTGTTGTAATAACATCAACAGGGAAGTACTTTTCAAGTGGGGCCATTACCAAAATATGATTCATTGTTTCATTTTTATATAATATTTATGTATGTTATATCTTACGGCTAGTTCGTTAATTGTCGTGCCTGCTGGGGTCGTAACGGCTGAGTTACCCAAATGTAATTATCGTACAAAAAATTCAACTGGTCAGTTAGCAGCCCCGGTTCTGTATCTAATTTAGCCATCACTGTTTATTTTATTGCTTTTTGTGCAAGTGTACCCCGTAATCCTGCAACATTTTGTTTTGCTTTCTCTCTCTCTCTTTCTCTCCAGCCTTTGGCGTCTAAAAACTTTGTTAAGGTCCGGAACGGTAGTGACTTATGCATTTGTGTGTTCTACTCGTATTTGAGCCATGTGTAAAATGTTTTGTAATTAAGTAAAACTCTGGATTTGAGCGCATAAAACTATTACTGCTGGAGTGAAATTCTGATTTGATGAAAATTAAAGCGTACGAATGAAATCGAATGCAAACTTTAGCAAAAGAACCGTGGGGTAAACGGTCGTGTTGAACATTGTCATTAATTCATATATGCGTATGTATACAGTATACGTATATTTGACATGTGAGAGTCAAAAACATAGAAACATCCCCAAAAACTGATAGTATAAAGTAGTACGCCATGGTTCTGGCATCTAGTCATGTGGAAAATGTTGAAAAACGTTCCCTGAATGAAATCTTGGCCACGGTTGAGTAAGGATAGTTTTCCCTTTCCCTGAGTCGTTTTGCGAACTGGGTTGGTTTGGTTCCAGCCTGATATGGTCTGACTAGGAGGATGTAGTGAATGCAGTCTTTTAGAAGTTGTGTGTGATAGGAAGAGAGGTGAACTGACAAACACAAAATCAGGTAAAAGAAAGCATGCATGATACTACATCTACAAATATATGAGGACCGTGCTGCAATACAGTTCTTTGTCATGTGAAGCGTACATCAATTCGTGATCATTTAATAAAATGTTCTTATGATTTCTGCCGGCTATCGCTTAAATTTGTATCAATAACCGTCTGCCTGAGCTTCCTGCTAGTCTCTGCATAAAAATGGCTTAAAACGGTCACAGATAAGCTAGTAATATGACGTAATGGTTAGAAAAAGGAGGCAGGATGTGTACCTCAGATGTTTGACCTGAAATCAACCATGCGTAATAAAATAGTTTCTTGTAAAAAGACGAAGAAATCCCCTATATTTTTCATGAAACGAAAACACCATATTATGACTAAACTGAAGAATATAGTACCCGGAAATAGCATAGTACTTTTTATTTCTTACGCATATAAATCAGCTGAAATTTATTGAAATGTTAATTGAAAAAAAACGTTGCTTCTACTTTACTGTGTTAAGAACTACGCTGAATTATTGGTTCCAGCAACTGTAGTTTTATTTGAAATGTTGTATTTTGTACTCACGAATATGTAGCACGAATATTTGAAACAGTAATAAAATAGTAAAATGGGTTTACAAGAAACGCTTAAAAATCCTCAACACTTTCCTCGCCATTACATAATATTAATGTTTTAACGTGGATATCGTTCGTCACCGGGATTCATATTTTATATCAATTATAAGCTACTTAAAAGGGCTTTATGAGTGGGTGTGGATTTTCACCGCACAAAAATGAACAAAGATATGCCACCCGCATAACTGTCAGGATATCAGGAATAGCTTTAACCTTTCATAAGTGAATCGTTTGATTCATCCCATCAGCTCCAATATTAATGTGTCTTGAACAACAAATGACAAATAAAAACTCGCAAATAGATTGCAGTAGTGGAATATGTATGTAATGCTGAGTGTTCAAGTCACAAAGTAATAAATTACAGAATTTTCTCTGCAAAAAAGCTACATGCTCCTCTCCTCCAGCCACCATTGATTTCTTTTTTTATATTTCCGATATAATCTGACAGTAAACCGCTTTGCTACCAGCTTTTCTGGTGTGGCGTAATGTATGATAGAATAGAATACGTACTTAAGTATAATCTAACATAACATCGACTCATATCAGATCGGTAATATAGTCTGCAGCATGTATTATGCTTGGGTTGAGAATTCATCATATCTGAAATGTTAACGATCTCGTGTTTTCAGCTTACTTTTAGTTTTTTTCTAGGAAGTAAGCAATTCACACTCGGCTGATAATACCAGGCAGGCAGAATTGTATTATGGTAGGAGGTCGATTTTCAGACAGGCACAAAAACTTGCTATGAGTAAGCTTTTCCAGATTATAATCCATTGGATTGGTCTCCCTCTTTCCGAGTCTCCACATAGCACAGTCATTTTTTCGACAGTAGTAGCGCAATGAGTGACCGAGTAAACTGGCTAAATGGATTTTATAGGGTTAACAGCTTTATGGCTTTCCATTTCAACTGCCATATACCATACCACACCACACCACTAACATGCCATCAGCAGTTCTTTTGCAGTAAAAAAGCAAGCTTTGTAATATTACCAACTATTCAACTCGTAATGTATTGCACAGTTGGTAGATTCATGGCTTCCAGGCTACCATTACATTTACTTCGATTTTGTACCGTCAATTTTTTACGCGTAATGTATACATGTTGTTACCCAACGCAGAGGAAGTAACATACATATATTATACGATTGAGTACTTTTGCTATAAATGCTTTCTGCGAAAAATCAAGGATTATGTTCGATGCTTTCTACAAAGTATTGGAATTTTGTTCTAAAAATACACCTAAATCTGGCGCTGATGTAACTTGCAAATATGTATGAAAAATTACTTTTTGACTTACCACTTCTGGAAACAAAAAAATCTGGAAACGGCATTTTTTAATAATTTCAAAACTAGTTTCGACACATAAAAGTATCCTATTTTATTATTTTACAGCTTGGACGCCCGTGACAAAGCATTGGAGGAAGGTCAGCATTGGTCAAATGAGCAAGCGTTAGGAGGTCGAGCCTACTTTCGAATCGCTACAGATCCACCGAGCTTAGTAATCGAAAACGTCAAAGAGTCAGATGCAGGGCTGTACAAATGTCGACTGGATTTCAAGAATTCGCCAACCGTTTACCACTCTGTCAACCTCACCGTGATCAGTAAGTTTCTTCCCATTCCCTTCCCAATATAATCTATGACAAATTATCCCTAAAAGGAATTGCACTTGATTACATACTGTGTCTACCATTCGTATTCACACTGGACAATATAATACGTATTTATGGGCAGCTGTACTACCCTTTCAGTAAGATTTAATTGGTATAACTTTGCAATGCTTTTGCCGTCCTTACTTGAGGTCCACTAAAGGACAACAAGCTACCACACCACACTTGTTAAAAACCAATACAAAAAATGTATCACCACTGAAGTGCAATTGTGCGACCCAATTTTTTTAGCTCAAACAACGGAGGGAAACTGAAACAAAAAGCTCTTAATGCGGATGACAGATTGTTCCTCAGTTTTTTCTTTCTGACTCCTTCTGCCAAGCCCATGCTACTTTTTTTTATTTGCGCCATGGTTTGTTACTACTTCAGCATCGTGGTGGTGTGAGCCAACTGCCAAAATAAAACAAATAATAGTATTAACGAAAGAATGTAGTTTTTTATATATAAAATACAGTATATTCTGTATTAAGTAGCAAATATACTGGTTTCAGTATCATCTCCACCAACAGGAAGTGGTGATTGAGTTGAGAAGGTTCGAAATTCCGGCTTCACTTTTTCCACTCTTGTGGTTATTGTTTAGTCGAGTTTCCCTTACTTCTTCATCTTTAACTTCACTGTTTTTCGTTTAGCCTATTTTTTCTTTCCCTTTTTTCTTCAAACAAACAAAAAAATATCCTCTTGAGACTTACACACATTACATATTATAGAAAGTAAGCGAAGTGGCTAAGTACCATTATTGTGGGCGTAGCACACTTGGTTCGAAAACTAAAAAAAGCTTAAGACAAGCAAAAAATCCTCGGTTTTGGCAGTTACCTATATGGTATAACAAAGGAGAAGCTGGAAGCTATTGGGTTGGTTTGGTGTTTGGTGAACAAAGTTGGATGAGTGACCATATGTTCATTTATGTATACTATGTACTAACAGCAGAGTGCACACATAGCAGTATTAACTATTATATATTATCTACAAAGTTTGAGACTCTTCTCCTAATAAAACATATTCTTTTTTGGCTTATGTTTTGTGGCTTTACCTTGAACAAAAGAGAAAACTCGAGACTTTTGTAGCATTTCAAGTGGCACACACTCTCTTTCCTTCTCTCTGGACACAACACATATTGTGCACACAATAACACATAATAATAATCACGTATTCTGCAACCGGCATCTAGTATGGCGAAGCAGTTTTACTGAATGAATGAAATCGAAACGAGAAAAATGTATTGTTGCCCCATATGTTCGTGGTTATTACGTATATATTGAATACACGGTTCCGTTTTTGCAGAAATCTGTACAAGATATATATATATATATCATATCAAATTATAAGGTATATACTGTACTACACAGTTCGGTTCAACACAACGAATATAAAAGAGCAAAAGCAGAAAGGCAGGACGGACAGAAAAATGGCCTTTCTCCCAACAAAATTTCCTTTCACAGTTGTTGAGTTTTGTAGTGTTTGTGTGGAAGAGCTTCTTGTATGTATGTCTTGTATTGAAATGCACGGCCTGTGCCACAGCTACTACATACTTTTCTTGCCGTATAAAGATTATTGTAAGAAACTGGATAAAAAAGTTACAAACTTTTTGGCTATGATCTCGGCTTGTCAGTGCAATAGAATTCTGTTAGTGGACCCGCATTTCAGAGTGAGCGTAAAACAAAAAAGATATAATGTACCAAATGTCTATATATGCTTGTTCACAGGATACAATTTTTTATTCGAGAGGAAAATCTAGACGAAAAGGCACAGTTGTTTTCATAATTTTTGGCTTGAAAAATCGTAGGAAATGTGAATAATGCTAGAGAACTGAAATTCAGCAAACCAGAAAAATGTTAATGCCATAGTGGAGAAAAACCCCTTCTAGTGAAAGTAAAAGCAATCATAATAGCATGCCACACATAATACCAAACATACCTACTGATGATAATAATTGTGTAGCAATCGTACAGTGGTAAAAAGTACAAAAAATTACTCTATTACATGGACGCCGACAATACTGGCTGGGTCATAGGTAGTAAACATATTATTTGTATTTATTCGAGAAAACTTTCACCGACTTTCTTTCTTTCTTTTTGCAATTAGGCATGCACACAAGTGTAAAGTACCTTTTACCATTCCTTCGTTACTACTTTTCCATTTGAGCACACAAAACCGAAACAATGACAGATGGTGGATTACCGGGGAGGGTTAAAGAAAAAGAGAAGAGAAATAACAGAGAACGTAGAAAAACATATCATGTCAGCATTTTGGCAGTGGTCTGTGAGGGAAATGGCTCCACTTAAGGATGCCGGCGATTTGTCACAAAAACAGAATGTTCATTCCTTCTGGAAATAGTAGCATAGAGCCACACCACCACCACTACCAATGTATTATGCATCTATTTCATTTTTATGTGTGTAGGCTAGCTATGTAGTTGTAATAATAGATCATGAAGCATGCAGTTACTTTTACCTAAAACTCTGTTTACTACTGCTGTACTTTCAGATTATTTCATGATGTTATCGCTATTGGATGTGGATCATCTTTTCTTTATGGGTTTGGATGGATGTATGTACATAATGTTAAATGTAGTCGGAAGCTAGCCTATGCATCTTCTGCATACCTATTCAATCACAGGGAATCATTTGTTTTCAAGTACCTATATTGCTGAATCTATACTCTCAGTCCTTTGCACAGATTAAACTTTCCTATATTCTAAATCATTCCGGAAACATTTTTGTGAGAATAAAAAATGTGTGTGAGCAATGAAATGGTACTTGAGTTTCATGGTGATTCATGCTGTAGGTTATAGGGAGGAAATAAAATCAAGGAATATTTTTAGTCCCCAACGCAGAGATTTTTTTTTACGGTGGAATGGTAAAGTACGAACAGACATCTCAAGGCAATTGTTGAGAATGCAATGCACTGCTATATTTGTATTTCACGCAGACAGACAAACTTAGATTTACGATGGTCAACACAAGTCTAGTCTTGGAGATAATATTATGTTGCGTTCGAATCGAAAGCGAGAAGGTGTGTGAACTGGGAAGAGAACACACACGCTCCGAACAACGGCAAGTTTGGTTTTAGTGAGTCTGAATATAAGGAAGTAGTTTAATGTCATATTACGAGCGCCGATGGACGTAATACATTCAAAAACAGGAGCAGACTAAAGAAAGAAAGAGGACAAGGGAGAAAAGTCATTGAATTAATGGATTTTCTCTCTTTCTGCCTTTTCTTCACTCCTCAGCATTTTGCTGAGAGAGAAAGAGAAAGATGGAGACAAGGAAATAACGCCACCAAAATTGCGCTACAAGAAATAAAAGTGGTTGCTATCCAATCCACGAAGAAAAAAAGTCAACACAATGTAAAAGTAGTGTATAGATAGACCACCCTTATTCCCTCATCGTGACATGTAAGTTTTGGCATTTTTTCCTTCACTTGTTAAATTCGACAAAAAAAGGAGTATTTTTTATAACTTCGTTATAGTCTCATGGTGGTGTTATATTGCGATTTGATATCTTCTCCTGTTGGTTCACTACTACTACAACTACAAAAACCAGCAATATAATACAAAAAGAGTGTTATGGGCAGCCAGGCCCCTGTACATGTGTACTTTTTTAGTGTTGCATTGAAAGTGAAAAGGATGCATGTCAACCAATAAGCAAGGACGCTTGTTTGCAGCAAAAATGGTCGCGAAAGTAAAGGAAAAATCAAGAATAACGAAGGAGAGTTAGCTCCTCTCGGAATGGGATTCTTGGCTACTTGTTTTGATGGCAAAGAAGCGATGTCGAGGCCAGCCAAGAGAATCTACAGAGCTACATTCTTATAAAGAAAAAAGTTGTCTTTCTGCATTGCCTCTAGGGCTTGCATAGTGGCAGTGGCATGGCTTCTACCGTTAAACACTCGCTGAACAAAGGACATTTGAGTGGTGGTAAGGTTAAGATAGGCTCGAACCTTGCTTCCTCACACAATATCACTGTCTCTACTGTTGAATGAGGGAACGGGAAAAATTCCACCATCAGCTTGACGGGCATTTACTCGCCATTGCCAGAAGCTGTCGCAATTTACAAAAAAAAGTCCGAAGGAAAGGGAGCTTTGATAAAAGAAGTATAAAAAGGGGAAAGCCTTTTCTACATTTTCTTCTCTTGTATGTATTAAAACACCATATACACTCTAAAAATGTCCAAGGAAGGAACAAGTGAAAAATGTCATGTGTGTGTGGTTCATGAATATTACAGAGTTTTACGCACATTTCTCTCCCAAGTAGCGCTCTGCATACTAGTATCTCCACATCTTAAATCTCACACTAGTTAAATTACACAATGGGTTGCCCTTAAATTTTGAATGGTGGGCTATGCCACGCCGTTATTGAGCTCATTGACCCAATACATATCTACCTAAAAGTATCTATGAAGGAGCTATCTAGCAGTGCTGCTAAGCTTGCATATTTAGGAGCTGAGGGAAGGTATGACCAGTGAGTGAACTTATAACTTATGGATGATGCGAGTGTGCCAAGATCCAGTGGTTATTTTATGATTTCCACTCTTCACGCAGTTCTCCGTGTCCCTACAGCGATTAGAAAATAGACTAGGAAGTGTAGTACTGTGTCAAGAAGAGGAAAGCTTGAATGAATACACACTGCTGTTACCCTTACGTATGCAAACCTTAAGATTATATTGCAAGATCACCTTCTTTGGGAGAATTTAAATGACACTCGAGTTTGGATTTGTGTGACCAAACAATAAAGCGGGTTATGGCCTCTAGACAAAGCTCTAGAGGGAAATCTGACTTACGTAGGCAAATTTTTGGCTCTTGTTTGTTCAATCTAAAAAGGGACAGTTGGGAAAGGGATTGTATTGAAGTGGTCCAGATACATAGGGGAAAATCCATGAATTTATTTGGGAAAGTTCAATTTACACTCGTTGAGCCGCCATAGTGAAGAGTTATTGAACACATGATAAGGAAAAGGGAGAAGGGAAGAAAGAAATAAATGAATAATGCTCCATATTTCACCACTCGTCGAAATTCGACCAACCACTTTCCCTTTCTCCGATTATCTTAGCCACATATCAAATAACTTTGGCTCAGCTCAAAGCTCAAGGTATTTTTGCTTTGATGCAAAATATAGATCAAAACAAAAGAACTGTCTTCAACTCTTCAGCACAAGTTTATAAAATTACCAGCTTTGATGTTAAAGTCAGCAATATGAGAAGGGCTAAGATGAGATGATTGCTTTTTATTTTCAGTATTATTTTCTTTGCAATGTGGAAAGGTAGATGCGTAGCCATCAAAGTTTACACTGCGGATGAGGTTTGAATCTAGATTTCGATTTTGAATCTATTGTATCAATATTTTATCCTCCCCTTCTTTTCTTCATTTTATATTCTTCGTGTCCCCTTTCTTACTTATCTATTCGTGTGCTCACATCCGACCATTCCTTAATATTTTATATGGAACCATTCTACTTTGAAATGTATCCAAATCCAAGTTACACACTGCGTATCTGATTTTAATATTATAAAAATTGAACAGTAGTCGTTCTTCAAAATGTTTCGCTCGACTTGGTGTAGATCGTTTTGAAAGATTGCATATCCGCACTCGTGCAAACATGTAGTTTGTCATTGCATTTGGTGGAATTGGGTAGAAGACAACGGAACGCTAGTAGCGTTCAGATACAGACTTTCAATATTTATTTCTCCATCAACGACCTTTTCGCCTTGTTCAAACTTACTAGTGATTACATATGACGTGTGGTGGCATTCCCTAGACCCAACAGCAAGTGAAGTTGACACAGGAAAGAGCGAATCTTACACACCAAAGACCATGACTGCCTCCGTTTTTCTGATACATACATCAAAAAAGGCTTTGCTAAAACCATTGCGTTTTTTGGAGGAATGCATTCCAGTAATCTGGCTTTACGTCTTCTCGTTTCCTTCCCACTTCGTTGTTGGACACGTACGTTTCTTAAGGCTTCTTTTTGCTTCACTTGCTACACCATTTGATGATGTTGATGATGGTTGGTTAGTGGTGATATGAATTGGTTGAGTTTTCTGCTCTATGAATCTTTACTTCAATTTGAGTACACTTGGATATTTGTCAGTGCCATGTCAGTGGAAATACGTAGCGTGAGGAGGGAAGGAGGGGAACAATGTTGGGAGAAAAATTGCAATCAAGTTATATTGGGAAAGAATCGGAATCCCAATCCAATGTCTGTTTGGATGCATTTCTTCTTTATTTTTCTTTTCAAATAAAAATCGATCATCATATGTGTGCAGTTCACGCACTTGAACGTAACCAAGCTTCCCATCGGCAATGAACGCAATGAATTGAAGAAATAAGATGTGAGCGGAGGACATGCATGGTGGTAGTCGACAAGAAAAAAAATGTGGTGTCCATTGATATGTCATTTTTCAGATGAAGGAAGAAAACAAGACAAATCGACAGGAATTTATTTTGTGCCCTTCAACTTTAAAAGGATTTCATGATCATGTTTCGAGTGTGACAGGAGACGGAAAAAATTGACGTTGTTGACAGATGATGATGATGCAATGGGTGCTACGAGCAATTGACAGTGGAAATTTGATGAAATGCTCGTAAAATGGTTGTCTGATATTGTAACAAAACGACCTATGTATTGATACCACCCTACGCGGCTAGGATATTAATAAGACGTCTCGCCAACGTCAATTAAGATCATTAACATCAATCTTAAAAGATAATCACGTATCATAAATAGCCTTGTTATTTGATAAGAACATGCATTTAATAATGGTGGCTTAAATTGGCGCTACGCCCTTAATGTTCATTGTTAGAAATTTTTAATTTCCTACTCACTCCAATCTTCTTCCCCTCGAAAACTCTTTACATTTTCTCGCCCCGATTCTGGATGCAATTAGTAGTCATAACAGGTACTTGAGTGCAAGAAGGGAGCATTCCTGGGGTCCCGTCTCTTACATTGACTCTCCTTCCGCTTGATTTTGAATGCATTGAAAGTGACGCGCAACAAAAAAAAAGCAAGACAACAAACACAAACCTGTCTTGAATGCTAGCTAACGCATTAGTGTCAGAGATGACGAAGAAAAGGAGAAAGAAGCAGAGTCTTGAGTGCAGAGAGTCGAGAGCCACTTGGAAGTTTTTTAATATCGACAAATTTAGGGTAGAGAAAAGTGCGAAAAAATCAAAGATTTTTGGGTATGTTGAAAGATACAAGTCAGAAGGTTGCGTCTGTATTATAGAAGAAAAACTAGTAAAGTGAAAATCAATGAGACAACACAAAGAAGAGACGAAGTCTGAAAGCTGAATTGGAATTAATGAATACTAATCTTAAGTGCAGTTTTTGTCCTAATCTTTCCTTGCGCAGCACATTAGTGAATGTGGAAGCTTACTGATGACATGGATAAAATCTTGCAGATAGTCCTAAGTGTATATAGATGAAAGACAAGAAGAGTAGGTTGTTGTTCAAACTGTGTTCTGTTAAAATCACTGAAGGTCGTTTGTGTGCTCGGAAACGAAACAGATGCACCACACAGAATATTATGAATTGGAGGTTATTGCTACGTTCATGTATCTACAACTACAACAACTGACACTTGATCATGGTGTGGATCTTGAGGAATAACTTGCATAAAAAATGAAAAAAATGGAATAATTTGTGGGAGTGACTCTCGTTTCTCTCGTTCTCCGTTTGTTCCAAACAAAGTCCCTAATTTTTGGACGAATACACGTCATTCCTTCAAAGAATTCAAGTGGGCTTATGATGAGGGATAGAGTGTGTGAGTGAGTTCATGATGCGGATCGATAAAAAGTACTCGACAAGATTCTGCTGGATGTTGGGTCACTGCGTGGGGAGACTGAAGACCAGGCAGGACAACGAAAAATGGAATCTAAACTGCATCCTATATATTTATATGGAGAGTAGGAGCGAGAAGCAGACATCTCTTCTTTCTTGCTTACAATCCACAAATGTATGTAGACTGTAATAAAAGTCTCCTCCTTCCTTTGCACTTTGCTTTCCGCGTGTCTTTTTACTTTTACTCCCATTACGGTAATATCGGTAAACGAGAGCTTTTTTTGTGAAACAGATTCCTTGACGTAATGTAAACAACCACGCAAAAAAATTAAATTACAAAACTCTTACAAACGAATTTTCTCTCCTTTTCTGTTGATGTGCGAGTCTTGTTCTCCACTCTGCTCATGTTTTTCATTCGTACCCAAAAGCTTATGTAATTTGACCACAAGTGAATGAGTAATGAAAGGAGAAAGGGAGCGAGAGCCAGCCTCCGTATTTCTCTAGAAATGTAAAAGAATCGTGCGGCGAAAAAAAAAATCCTTGTGTTTAAAATAAACAAGGCGTTGTTACATTATGCACAAAGAAAAGCTTTCAGTAGTTTTCGGATCTGGGGAGGCAAGGTGAACTTCAACTAGCGTACATTTTATATATGTATATCCTCTGTGGGGATGTGATTGTGAAGTTCAAACGCAACGCATTATAGAGTTTGGCGTTGTCTTTGCTAAGCAAACTGTAAAAAATGTGCCTATCTACTCAGCTGCTTTATCCTGACAAGGATAACATGCAAAAAAATGTTTCTTGTTGTGTTTCACCATTTTCACCTTCTCTGTTGCTGCTCTTGCTCATGGTCAATGACATGTTTACTGTGTACATTCCATACATACACGGTGGTGGTGGCGTGGGTTTAAGGGCAAAAGGAAATAAATTTTAGTTGAGGCGGATGTGCTTTTGCATGTAAAAGGAAAACATTCAGTGGCAGACAACTAATGTATATGTATAAACTGCATAATATCTATCTGTGTAGCAGGATTTTGGAATGTGGATATCTGTTTAAAGCAGAGACTAGACCCAAACTGAAGTGGCTCTTATGAGCCCTATTTGTTATTGCTGTTGTTACAAGCTTTCTTTCCATTGTGGAAATGAGTATCCACTATCCAAGCAGCTACGCCACGCCAATGCCACGCTTTTTCATTTACAACTACTTACACAATCACGCTGCATTTCCCTTCTTCCGACATTGCATTTCTACATTGTGTAAATGTAATTGTTAGCAAGTCATTCTTGTTGCTTTTCTTCGGCAAGAACTTCCCTTGGAAAAGACAAATGAGCATTCATTCACGCACACACTTGAACTACAACAATTCTTTTTATGCATATGCCTACCATCACGGCTCGGTTTTCGCTACCTACCAACCAGACCAGTTTTCCATTTCCAAACAAACTGCAGCTCCACAAAGAGAAAAAAGCTAGTGGAACGTTCCGTATTATTGCACGAAAATGCTTGCGGTAGGATTTTCTCTTGTCTGCCCCTGAGATCAATGGGAAAAGAGTAATTTCAGCATTATTGCTAATATACCCTGGGGGTTATCGTTAGTTACCTTTGCGGTGAAATAGCTTCATAAGCAAAATGCCGACCATGTAAAAGCAAACTTTAGTTCGGTTCGGAGCATACGTTACATTAGTTGGTGGAGTGTAGTCTATTCGTCTGATGTCCATGTCCGTCTGCGTGTATTTTATGCGGCTCGCTCGGTTAGTCTGGTTCTTATCTCAGTTCATTTTCTTTCCGGCCTTTGTGTAATACAAGATGAATAGGTAATAAACATTGAGTTTCCTCTCTCGTGTACATGTTATTATTGTTGCTTCACTTCTCCAATCCAATTCGAGCTTTGTGGAGATGCCGGGTTACATTATTATTATTACATTGTACGCGTGCCCTCAGTCGGGATGTTGCTTAAAACAGAAACATTCACTTTGCATTGAATTCACCGTCCGTGCTTCAATCATCATAGAATTTTCTACCTTCAGGGTTTTCACGGATTCGGTTTAATGTTTCATGCAACTACAACAAACATGAATGGAGGGTGCATTATGATAGCTCGCATCAAAATGAGTTATGTTGATCAACGAATTTTGTGATATTAATAAAATAAAAGGGTTGTAAATGCATATATGGATGTTGGCACCATTTAAATAACCTTTCAAACTTCAAACACACAGGTTCAAGGAAATTTTGCAAATTTAAATATTTATTTCCTTTCCACCAAGCACACACGACCACGAACTGTAGATTTGCAAATAATATGAGGTCACGACTCCTATATTAATGCTTATCTCACCGGGTATAATGTGCATAATGGGATTTACAAGGGGGATTATGTATTCCACACAAAAACTCAAATTATTATGCAGACATAAAAAATTCCCTCCCGGGGAGGACCAGGAATAGGAAATAAGAGCATTAAAGTAGTCAGCGATTTGTATACCGGCTGGCTGGCTGAATGTTACATGATACGCGTAATGTAATGCATTTATAATTTCTGGAAGTGGGCCTTTTTTTAAAGACCAACTGCACGAAATAGCCCTGTGATAATTGCAATGTAGCATACACGACAAACCCTCATTATCCGATACTTTTGAGTTAGATTAGATTTTATATCGGGGTATAATATAATAACCAACACATGTTTGTGTATATTATACCTGATAGACATACTCAACCTATGTATTAGTAAAGGGGTGGGTTATGTTTTTCAAGCAGCAAGAATTTATGATACTTTCATGGTTTTATAGCCATTACTTAGAAAAACTGAAGTAAAAAAATGAGATTCCTTTTTAATCGAACGATGATTAGTACCAAGCAAATGGAACATGAATTGAACCTTCAGTTAGGGGAGTTTATATTTACTAGCTGTTTGTCAACAGAATGATGTTATGATATGTGGGGAACACTTTAATAACTAGATATACAGCGTACAGTTATTTTAACACCGTATGCTTTCTAACTTCTAACAACAGCTATATTTTTCAGATCCATTGATGTTAGTAGCAGCCTTGTCTTCGATTTTAACAATCTTTGATATATGTCAGACCCATCTTTTTAAAAACAACCAAACCAGGAAATGTAGTGATGTGCAGGTCTTCAGATTTGTCTTGTAGTTTTCATTAGTTTTCAAAGGTGTTAAAAATAGGGTTTCTACTGAAAAGGGTCAGAATTATTTATGAGATGTGTTGAATAAATAATAGACTCAACCAAAGAGAATCTTTCACACCCTTTTTCTCCACTTAATCCTGTTATTAGAAATGGTGTATCAAACCTATGTAATCTTTTCCATTCAATGCAGAACAGCTACAGTACAGTACTTGTTTCAGGATAGTGATATGATGCAGTACAATTAAGTTTAAATGTATTCAAATTTGCGTTGTTATTTTTATCATACGGTGAAATTGGTTCGATGAATGCATATCGACAACATGATCCCCATTTACTAGAGCTTGCTTCAATCTCTAACTAGAGTTTACTTGCATCTTCATTCAATTATGATAACAATATCTTCATTAGTCAGTATAATATTAAATGATTCCTTTAAGGTTTAGTATGCAGAGCATTGTGAAGCAGGATCGCGTTCGTTTTGACCACTGAAATAATTTCTTGGACAGCAAATAACATGACAGCGAGAAACAAACAAAAAATTTATCAAGATACATTGCATAACGGAACATTATAGTTATACACACAAATAGTTTTTAACGAAAAAGTTATATCTGAGATCGTGTGGATCTCACTCTTTTCTTATTCCAAGCACGAGAAAGGAGAACGAAGCCAAAACCAATGCTTATGGTGGCTCATAACAAAATTACTAACAAATCCTTGTTCGAACAACTTGCTTATGACTTTTATTCTTATACGATTCATGCTTATACAATATTGTATGTACAGGGTTGACCTTTCTGTGTTCAATTTGTGTATTCCCTTGTATCTATATTTCATTGTTATACCAAAATTCTACAACACAACTCAATTTTACATTAAATCGTTCCTTTCACAACTTGGGTTGCGTTGCTCTTTCAGATTAAAATGAACACAAAAACATGTTTACTTACATTAATTTTATTCCATCAGGAACAAACACAGTATTATACCTTCCGTACTCCATACAACTAAAAACGCTCCACACAAATGAACAGTAAGCATCAGCACCTTCAAAACAATATTAATTCCCTGTTATTAGATTTCCAGTAAATTTATTATATGCAATTCGTTACGTCCCGTTCTCTCACCCACTCATACTCTCTATGTCTACGACTGTTGACTTGCTGAGCTTCTTCCGTTCATAAATTATGGCTCATTTTTCTTTTCCAAAGTTTAATTAGTATATATAGTCTGTTCTTGTTTATAAAATATGAGACTGTACCACGAAATGGGCAATATTTCCCGTTTCACTCAAAATCCAAGCGGAACACGCGTTACTGATGCTATGAAAGCAGAATGTTAACTTATTTGAACCAAGCAGCATGTTAGTTGATATGAACCAGCTAAACTAAGTGGTTTTGTTTTACTGGGACTGTATCCACAAGACATATTACAGCCATATTCAATTGGTTTTGAAATCAATTATTTAAATGCTAATTCTAGAAAATACGCTCCATGTCTAATTCAAGTGTGAAGCTGTTTGTTTAGTTGTGGCCATTAAAACGGAGCATGAGTTATGACATTATTTACATACATGAATCATCATCAGGTTAACAAAATAGGACCTTCTTGTGGGAGTAGAAAACTGCAATTTGTATTGATTGGATCATCAACCTTGTCAACTTACAAATGAGTCTCAGAATGCCCCTTCCATTGTCATTTCTGGTAACGTTACAAATTAGGCGCATAATTTGGAGTAAATTCGATTAAATCAATTTGTTACCTAAAAGGGCATATAATATAAGTTCAAAGTATACTTCTGCCATGCTGTATGCATTATGCAGGCAGAAGATAAGTATCTTGTTTGCAACACAAGTAACAACAACAATGTCGTAAACCTAAACTCATTTTTTGCCTGATCAAACTTCTTACTCGAGCGGGTTTTTATTACTTCTAACACCAGCAAGCAAGTGAAGAGAGGTGTATAAACTGGAGAAAACAGCAGGGAGACTAATATTAAATAAATAAAAAACACGGTTGTGTGCAAGGTACTTGAAAAAAACATTCCTGCAAGCTTGACATAATGGCGTGTGTGTATATTTCATACATTAGACTATTTGTACAGAATAATACAATAAATTCAGCCGTAGTTTACATAATAATGCCAGCCTACACTCTCAATATTTACATATAAGCACACGCGTTTTATCAAAATCAAACCTTTTATAAAGCTCACTCCATAATATATTATAAAGATGATAAAGATAGTAATCTGTGAGACATGCAAACGACGAAAGTTTATATGTATTTCCAGGTGAATTATGGGGTTTCCTTACTGCCCACCACACCACCACGTTGCCTTTCATTCCTACAACAAACTTATTCGAAGTGTATGAGTGAGAGACACATTAAAGGTTTCCCATTTTTTATTGCTGTGATAATAATAAAAATATTTGTACAAATATAATATGCATCATGTAGTTAAGTTGATGATGAATTCATAGGAAAACTATCGATAAATATAATAATAATAACAACATGAATATAATGATAGGCTCACGAGGTGGTTACACCCTCCGCTCAAACACACCATATCAAACACAACCGTGTGAGTATTCATAATATTGTTCATGCAGTTTAATTTTATGGTAAAAAGTACACGCTTAATGTTATGAGACTGGTGATGTGATGAGTGAATACTGAGCCTTTGACCTTTCCCTTGCAATTTGAAAGCTTTGCCTATGGTTGACGATTGCTTGGGGTGTATTTATCGTACTTCCTTAGGCAAGAAGCATGTTTGATACTTTTTTCATATAAAATGTTTGTTTACGTACTCATTGCTGTATTGATGTCAAGTGTTATTGCACATGGAAATTAGATGCTGTTGCGAATGACTCATTTGAGACACATTGAAGTTTATGTTTGAATATGCTGGAATAACGATGACCCTGTGGAATACACGTGTTCTCTACTTTTAGTTGACGACAGTGTTATTACCTTTAGATTGAAATCATGATAGGAAGATACTTAAATGCTCATCGTGTTTCGTGCTGCTTAAGCATTAAAATATTTAAACACGACCCCATGCACAAGGTGCTTTGTGCAAGGGCAAGCTAAACTTGAGATGAAGCTATTTAGAATGAATTGTTGATATAGGGCATGTAAAAAAGTGATTCACGGGATGGGATGTAATTGGATACCTTATTAAAGGAATCATGTATAATGAGTTGGGGCCATATTTCACTCGGAAGGCAATAGCACAATAAAAAAGGCAGGCGAGTTTTCAGTGTCAAGTGTCAGCGTGTGTGTAGAGCGCTTTGCATTTCAACAATGCAAGATTATAAGGAAATGGGAGAACCTTGACTGAATTTCGTGCTCAGCCAGGTTTTTAAAATTTTCCAACAGTCTATATAGGCCCATGTCCATGGTGCAGTATGATTTTCAAAGGGGTTTCTGGACGCGATTTTGAATGAAACGTGTGTGCGTGCGGTAGTGAAGTGATACTTTTCCTTTTAGGAACGCAACCTGCTTCATGTCCATATCATATCATGTATGCATAGCGTGATGAAGAGTCATTATTGTGTACACCCGGATTAAATGTGCGTATACTTTAGTTTTCTTGGATTTACCTGAAGAATTTAAGTACCAGGATGAATACACATATGTGTGCGTGTCAGGTGCATCTTACAAAAGGTGCTTATTTTGTTGGGTGCATTGAAAATTAGTGTGTTTTCTATTTGTATGCAGTTTTCTGTTTTTTTTTCATGCATTGTTTGCTTTTGATTCTTCAGGCATCGGTGATGTATGGGTTGCTTGGCGTTTGGTGTCTTTAGATTGAAAACAACAGTATGGGGCTTTGGAATTCTCTTAATGATAATGATTATACGCTACTTTCAGAACCCTTGTGCATTTGAATTCAAGACTTTTTTCCGTATCCACTTGCATCAAAAATCAAAAACACATTAACCACAATACCCAGGCACAAGATGATGATGATGAGTCAGTTTTTGACAAACAAATAGACAAGTAAATGACAGTGGCGGTGATGTTGCTTTGGGGGAATACCTTTTTCCTTCACAACACAGCGTCCGTGTGTGTATGTAATCAAGACTTTCCAGGAATTTGGGGAAAACATTCATGAGAAATAATGATAATTCTGTGGCAAAATACCAGGAGTGCACGCACAGTACAAGAGTGTAACTCATTTATCAAGTAAATGACTAAATGCATTTAACACTTTTTCCTATTTTTCATTCTAGTACCTCCACAAAAAGTTGTCGTGGTTGATGAACGTGGCATGGAATACACTTCAACGTCACAACTTACACCTTACAGTGAAGGATCCTCATTGAGACTGACATGCATCTCCACAGGAGGTAATGTAAACATGGACATCATTCTTTTTTATTGTTTTACCTCTCTGGTTTTACCATGCAGCTTCAAGGATTGCCCTTAATCTCACGTTGCACAATATAGAGTTGTTTTAAAACATTTCTCTTTTTACTCAAATTTTTGTACAGGCTGGCCGGTTCCCAAAGTGAGTTGGTGGCGAGAGAACGCATTACTTGACGACACTTGGGAGGTATCCTCGGAACATGTGACCTCTACCGTCGTTTCCAACACGTTGACTATCGGGAGACTGCAAAGAAGCGATCTCAATGCCAGATTAACGTGTCAAGCTGCAAACAATAATATAACCATTCCAGTATCAACCACTGTCACATTGGAAATGAACTGTACGTCTTTCATTCTAACTATCCACTTTCTCCCACTTATCTATACATATTTTCATTATTAGCATCATTCATAGGCTGTATGCATTATCCTGAATTGATATACGTAGTAATGTAGGCTCAAGTTCCTCAGGAAATTGAGCTTAGATGATTTTCAAGAGATTTAGCTGTTTACTCATATATTTTTCCGGGACGATTCATGAATTGAAATGTCGGATCAGCACGATCAGCATTAGACAAGAGCTTCCTGGAAATGTTACAGGTTTTTCTTCCAGCTACCTGCATCCCATCAAATTTCAAATAAGCATTCATTGTAGCTGACAGTCTGCGTAGAAGACCTTTTAAGTGGCTGTCACTTGTGTTGAGCTCTATACGACGGAGCTTAGGATTATTTGGAACTGAGATAGCATGTCGTCGTGAAGTTGCATGAGGACTAACTAAACTAATGGCACATTGTATGTACATACATACCCGTAACTCTCCACTGTTGTCACGGTCAGGCAGTGTCAGCTAATGTGACTGAGAATGAGAACCATTTCACAAAGCTGCGCTGCTGCTATCAAGTATGCACACATAGTCGTTGTCGTTAGCATTTTAACATACTTTCCACGCTTTTTGGCTCCCAGAGAAAAGAGAGCTCTGCTAGAAAAAATTTATTTTCGCTAACGTAGGTGACGATATGACCATTAGTAATTACATACAATACAATTTAACATGTACTAATGGTCTCCATAATGTTCCATTTGAATGCAATGAGGACATGGTGGTAATTTCGGTGTTAATGTGCCAGAAAGGGATGAGTATTTTTATCTCGGCCAAAGAGAGAAGAGGGAAAAACTTTTAGAAGAGATCTCATAACCCAATTTACCACGCTGCTGACCAGGGCTAAGGGGAACAAATGAAAGAGTCTTATATAAACGTGTGTGAGAAAGCAAAGGTATATAATACCGTGTATTGGACTAGTTTAAATACTGAACGTCCAGCACTAGTTCAAGATATATGGAAACTGTAGTGAGGAGACTATACTACTACGTATTACGTACTACTAGTTTCATGCAAAAGTTATGACAAGTCAGCAGTAAAATCCAGTTGGAAGCTGAGAAAACAGGGCGAGATAAACGCCATAAATGCACGTTGGAGTGGAGCTCTCTAGCATGTGATGCTTTAAGATGAAGCAATAGTCAATACGGATAGTAGTCACGTAGTCAGCAACATAGCCAAACTATATAATGTACGTGTGTGCATGCATGTGTAGAGTGGTGGTGGTGATGGTGGTAACGCGGCAGCAAAAATAAAAAAATGAAAAAAGTATGCATGAAATGAAATGGTGTAAAGTAGAGCATAAGTACATGTCATATACTATATGAAGCCCCCGATACAAGTTCATATTCCTTATATATTTTGTGTAGCATAATGTGTGGCTGAGTGTTGTAGACCAAAAAACTTTAACTGACTTTTTGGCTGTTGACAGTAGAGAGAAAGCTTGAGTTGAGAGTTTGCGGTATGGTGATGGTAGTGGTCACAGGACTTGTTTGGGTTCAAAATTCAAAGAACATTATTGCTTAACGTATGCATATACAGAAGCACTCGTTCAACTGAGCCTTTCTCACTAAAGATGCATAGCAATTTCATCTTTTTACTTTCACAAATGGAGAAAATTCTTCTTTTTTGGACGCTCCATGTAAGCCAAAGTAGGACACACTGGGGGAAGAAGTGGCCAAAGGAATATTGCAATAGTAATGCCACACTTTGTGTCCCATATAATACTTAACATATACGGGAAGAAGGGGGCGATGGCATCTGAAAGTATTGCCAGCAATATTCTTGTGACAAAAGGGAGAACCACATCTAATTAGAAGAGTGATGAGTTCCATTACTCGCTACTGCATGTGAGCCCCACAGCACTTGTGTCGAATTTATGCATCAAATAAAATGCAGAATGAGCCAGTATATATGAAAGTTGCTGGCTGTATGACTCGTGGTTTGGTTGTGGCAGAGTGTGAAGAAAGGATAAAAAATATGCATGTATATGAGTAGGAAAAAGTAGAGGGAAGGAAAAGTTGCAAAACCAAGTGTGTACAACTACCAACTACCGCTACCACCAAAGTCGTAGTAAAAGTGTGGTAAAAAGAGAGAAAAATATCGACAAGAAAGACGTTTTGCTTTCTCTCTGTTGCTCTGGTTTGCTACACAGTTTAGTGTAAAATACTATTTAGAACTTTTGGTGAAAAAAAACTCAACTTTTTCCCGAAACGAGTCTGTGTGTTATACACATTGCCAACTGTGTACGTTTCTTCTGGCTCTTGCCATATTTGATACATCTCTTTCAAATATATGGCAGGGATTATGTATAAAAGTAAGTTCTCCTGGGTATTTCTGATGCTAGATATACATCCTTACATGCATATCTGCAATGGAATGAGCGGATGCGGTTCAGAACCACCAAAACTATAACACTGCAAAATTCGCCTGTCACGTAATTTCGCACGGAAAATACCAAATCCGGTTTCATTTTCAAGTTCTAGATAAATCGTGTGCAATTATGTGATACACGCGAGCCTACATTTCATCCTGATATGGAATGAATATGGGATGATAGTTGTTGAGCTCCATGATTTTATCTACATCCGGAAGGGTAGATCACGCAGGTTTGAATGTATGGGCATTTTATACATATTCATTGATGGTCAGATACTGATAAACTAACTTTATCTGGGACAACAGCAATGCATGTTGGTACTTCCCCTTTCCGACTCCTATCTTTTGGGTGCACGTGGACGATCTAGTCATCATCTAATCCTGAAAGTATTCTGTTTAACGATTACAATTTAATCACTCAACAGATACTTACTCACGATGATTACATAATTTTGAGACCGTGCTTACACATCGTGAGTCCTAATAATCCGAGGGATTCTGTAAGCTGATGTAGAACGTAGATAGACTTTTATATGTATTTGTACATTTTACGCAATGTGAGCATTAACCATTTCATATTTTTACGATCTTACACTTCACTTGCGATATGGACAGCCACTGTGAATGGACAACAAAGGCTGCCGCATGATAAATGATCTTAAGTCACACCTTTCCCCTGCGCTGGGTACGACAGGTGATGTTCATGAGGTGTAGGATAGGATGTAGGATGTATTATTGGTTGGTTTAGATACTTTCACATTCCATTCTCAGTTGGGTGTGTCAGTACTCACTCAGTATGCATATAAATGCTTGTTAGACCTTTAAGGGCTAGGTTAGCTGAACTAGTGCAGTTGTTTATACAGAATGATGATAATTTAATATATACTGAACATTGATTAAGACATTTCCACTTTGCTATCTATGTGTCTTATCAGTTTGAAGAGTGGAGTTATATTTTGTATTCTAAAAAAGCACTGTACATTTTAATGAAACGACATTCATGCATGTTTGTTTGCATACGAAGTGAAATATTTTTCCAGTGAATTTAAGCGGATGGAAAGATACTATGTATAATATTTTTTAGAAAAAAACCCTTGAGATAAACTATGAAGCTTCGCTTGGAACTGGAATGTATAAATATATTTACAAGGAAAGGTACATGTACATATGTATTTTTTAAACTGTTTCCGGTTGCTGATCTCTCATTCTACACATCCACTTGACGTCACTAAGGAGTAAGAATGCACATGAAATGTCAGACATTTCCAATTGTGCAATATATTTCCTGTTCATTTTTCTCGAGTTTCCTGGAACGACGGAATTTCTGCATTTTATTGTGGTTGGATGATTGTGTGGATTACTGGCAAGCAGTAAACCCATGTCACGGCAGTACAAAACTACAAGAATAAGAGCTAAAAGGGTTAAGCTGTGAGTTGCAAGGCACGAGCTTCTCTTCCACTAGAATGCAACTACATAACGAATGACGATAAAACACAGTATCGCAGAGTTTCTCCAACCTTCACTGGTGCATTTAAAAAGCAGTAACATCCCTTATATTTTTTTCATTCCTCCGTCTTGGAAAATTCGGTGTAGCGAAAAATATGAACGTTTTACATTCTCTGCAATGTACGTTTAACAATTTCGAATTTTGAGAGAACGTTGCATTGCAGTACACTATAGTGTTACAAAATATTAGTCTGGTCGACGGAACCGGGATGACTCGATGAGCAAATAGAAAACTGAAGTGAAAGGTTGCAACATGTTTAACCTGCTTGCTTTTACGTACGACCGTTTGCATACGTATGTAAAATGACAAACACCTTAACTTTCACTCCTGAGCAGATATTTGAATACAAACATACATTTATTCTACTTTGTACATTTATGATAACGGATCACCAAGAAATACGGAGCAAGTGAGCAGCGGTGGCTGATATAATGAATGTAATATTTTTCGCATTAAAATCTTTCATGCATTTTCATCCCGCTTTTTCCATGTGTGCAAAGAAAAACTGGAGGCTCCACAACGTCTTTTTTTGCCGGTTGGCGTGGGTCGGCATTGATACTTTCGGAGTGTATGCCTGTCTACCTGACTGGCTGCATCAACGCTATAAACTGGCTTCACAGACGAATTCCCAGAGGGTACCTTTTTATATATTATATTACCACATCAGAAAGGCAATTTACCTTGAGTTTTTACGATTTTTTAGTGCCCCCTTCATCGTCGTCTATCTGCATAGCTATGTGCAGTATGCACAACCCTATTTCAAATAAGACTGGAAAGCACTCCACGCATTATGTATAGGAGATGGCCCATCTTTTTAGGGCACGACTTTTCACTCACCATATGCTTTTACTACCTTTTACATACCACTCTCTACGGAGTTTTTATTACAATTACATGGGGGAACAGGTAAGGAAATGGCTTTATTCGAATGTTACCATACCGTGAAGAAAGGCCATTAACTTGTATTGCAGAGCATTTCGTATTTTTTCTACTTCTTCTTGTTTCCCCTATTTTTGTTGAACATTTTGATCCAAGAGTTTGCTCTAGCTTCTTTAGCAAACAGAAAAAAATGCATGAGAATGCAGGCATATCACTTTAATTCGTCGGATTACTCTTTCCCCTCCCTCGTTATTTTGACGCTAGCAAGAAACTTACCTTGTTACCAGCAAGCGGTTATTATAATACAACTCGGAAGCTAGCCTGCTTCTTGGTAATTTCATTTGAATTGTATAAGGTCACTTATGACATGGCTCCGAAACACTTTTATAAATGGGTTTAAAACTAAAAATTTTTGTTCAAAAGAAAGATAAGAATTCTACACGGTAGTTTGCAATTTGTATGCAAACTTGGGGTGTTTTTTATGTTGAGACATACGAAATGTAACTTTTGGAATGCAATTACTGTATATTTGATGTTGCCATTCGCATAAAGTTTCTATACATGTGTATATATGTATTCCATGCGAAAAGGTGAATTGATTCAAATGAAACTTATATACTTGGTGTATTAAACTAGGCTAACAATGCTAAAGCCCACAATAGTACGCCTACATAATATGTATTTAAGAGCTCACTCATTCATACTTTTGCTGAAAGCTGTTCAATTTACATTAGCATCTTTGCTTTTAAATAGAAATGCATGGTGAGCCACGTGAAACGGGACTAGATTTGAAATTCCCTTTGATCTCTCATTTCCTTCTAATGCGTCTGAGTACAGACAACATTTCGAAAGTAGAAAGTAATTACTTTAGTCTACAGTCAGCATAGTTATGGTAAAAGCACGTAAAGCAAAAGTGAGAAGGAAACTGATATATGATGATGATGAGGAATGCGAATGGTATAATAGTTTTATATACTTAATATTGTGTCAAATTGTGGCAATATGCCTTTGTTTAAGTCAGAAAAGCACACACAAGCCAAGTAAATTCATTCGCTGTAACACAAACTTAAAAAGTTGATGTGCGATGAAATGACTGACAGTAGAGCAAGAGACTGAGCAGGGATTTGAAATGGGACCGGCTGCACAAAGTGCAAAATGAAGTAGGTAATGATGCTTGAAAACTTGAAAAGTATGTATTATAATTCCCCATAAAGTTTTTCCCATCATTTTTTCGTGCCTTCTCTAAAAGAAAAAAAAACTTTTTTCCTATCGTACCACTTTTATAATGTCATGGTGGAGAGCTTGCGAAAATGTTCATTTATGTTTATGAAGCTCACAAGAAGGAAAGACACACTAGAGTGCAGTTGCAAAAGTGTATCAAATAGGCTTTAATGGTAGAGATTTGTAGTTTTGCGAAGTTTAAAAATGGAGTACAGCACGACAGGGATTAATTTTCCTTTTTAGAAAGAAAAAAGCACTGCCAAGCAAACTTTTCCAATTTCGTGAGATTACGCAAACAAGCCTTCAAAGCTGGTGTTTTTAGCAAAGAATAGGATAGGTTTATGACTGATAAGACCAAATTCTGCTTTATTATTTAGATTAGTGGCCTACATAAATTCTAATTTCCTTCCTATTACACAGTAATCAAAAGTCATGCTGGAGCCGGAATGTAGCAATCAAAAGTATTTAATTAGACTTTTGTAACTGTCGCCTTTAATTTTTAGGTTGAACTTTTCTATCCTAATTTTGCTTAAAACGTATAAATATTATCATTTCACAAATTTTCATCAGGCTAATTTTGGGTACGCATTTTCACTTGACTCGGGAATCCTGAAAGTAACAAGAAAAATTTGGTATTTTATCTCACCTTTTGAACTGGGACTATACCGTTAGCATTTATTAGCATATAAAGTGATGCGATCGTAATTCGTCTGTAGTAGACATTACCTTTTTGTACAACCGTTCTAGTTGCAGCTCGGCAAAGAAAGGCTGCTCTCCTTCAACCTTCAGATGGCAATATTGACCACTACAAGGATCCCGCACTACTCTAATGTATTCCTCAGCAGGGTTCTGCTCAGGGAAGCCGTAAGGGAATTTTTTAGTCTTGTCTCTTGTGAATCCTTCGACAACGGTATTACGTTGATAGCTGCTGATTGAGAATGGTCTGACCACCCTGAGCTGTTGGATTTCCCCCCCAGGGACATTGTAAGGAGCTCTCAGATCGTAACCACGAGGAGCTGAGTAAGCTCTGTTGAAGTTGGACATGATGATGATGATGTGATGACGACGGTACTTGATGGAGGTGATTGTGGCTTTGATGGAATGCTTGTCTCTAACCTTTCCTTGCAAGGCTCACAGCAAGATGTCTGATGTCGTATTAGACGAGCTACAAGGTGTATTAATTAAGATTAGAGAGAGGTTGATGTTCTACTACTAGAGATATTACGTCCAGTGGCTGTTAGACAACTTGTCTTTATGCCGATTATTCCATTTTCACTGAAGATTTTGAGGAAAGTTCTCGTTATTGGAGCCAATTATTAGGTCTACTAATTATTTTTAATGAAGGTTCAGGACAAATTCCTATCTCACATTATTACATCTTTGCCCATTTTCTTAGCCAATCTTAGGAAATTAAAGCGGGATAAGATACATTTAAAGTAGAGATGGTAACATATATATAGGCTTCAGCCTTCTAGAAAAAAAAGCCAAGCGGAACCTATAGCCAAACTCTTGCATTCAACTGACCAACTACTATATATTATATCCTTTGAGATTGTTGGTTGCTGACAGGTTGCAATTTCACTGCAAAGAGCAGAGTCAACAAATCTTTTGAGGCATGTGTACATGTCACAAATATGAAATACGGGAAACCCCAATATTAATAATGCCAGGCTAAGGTTTCCATTCAATTTATTCTGAAAACCAAGAAAAACAAGAAATAAATAAATAAAGCAAGAAATAAACAAAATACACCTTATTGCTTGTTTATTGCTGTGTAGTAATAATGGGCGGAAGCAATTCTCAGAACGAGTAGCTCATAAACGTCTGGTGCATGTTCAAATTTTCCCTTACAGCAAAATAGTCCAAAATATATATTATATTTTGTGGTGTACATCCATAATACTTCACGGTTACATGAAAAGAAGGGTCATACGTCATAAAATTAGTACTACTTGAAGCTGTAGTAATTCAACTTGCTTCTGTGCAGATTTCCCCTTTCCAAAAAATCCTATTTATAGTGTATAGCTTTACAGGATAAAAAAATTTAGCAAAAGAGAAAAAGGGGAAAAATAACGAAGCCATAATCATGATCTCTCTTGGAAAAGGAATATTATTGCCAAAAACCCCCTCGTTTCATATGAGTGCAATAACAAGAAGGACCACAAAAAGAACAAGAGATCGCACGTTAAGCTAAGTTGCTCCAGCTGCGAGCCAGAGCGAAATTGCACTTTGTTTTCTCCCTTCGCCAAAACCAAACCAAAGTATTTTGTCCTTATGGACGCTACCTAATAAATACATGCTACCATGAGGAGATTGTTGGTCAGAAGATGATAGGGAAAATTCGGTACACATTTTAGGCTTCTTTCTCCCATCCTCCTAGCTATGTAGTGGACTATAGTCTTTCCCTGGGAAGTCTACGTCCACACCAAAACACACGGTGAGACAACATGCACTCTGTTGTTTACTTGTACTGATTTGTAAGTGGAAGCAAATATTTTATACGTTTCGCAATTTCAGCAAAGCAAAAACGACCAATAATACATAGCCCATAAGTAAACATGCTAAGTTCAGTTGTGAATAGTGAAGCGATACCAAAAAAATGAGTTATTTTTGCTCGCCTCTTGCGCGCTCGTTGCTACTATACAGACTGCTGTTCCCTGTTTTTTGCTTCTCTTTTGGTGTACAACTTGTTCTTGTGAGATGTAGTGGCTTTCTCCTTCATAAATCCTTAACCACAGCTATAAATCATATTCAATGGTTTGCAACGCGCACGATTTAATGCATTGTGCCAAAAATTGCGAAAATACAGTGATTGCCTTGGATAGAATAGTAGAGCAGACGGGAGAAAGGGAGAGAGAGAGAGGATTGGCTGAGAATGGAGCACACAAAACTGAGGATACTAGACATAAACGGAGCTGGTAATAGCATCAGTCGTTCGTACTCCCTAAATTTTTTGGAACAGTTTAAACACTAACTCTTTCCTCTTTCGAAAGACTTTTACACTAACCGTCCTCGGTAGAGTGAAAGAAATGAAGAAAGAAAAAACGAAATTGGTGAAAGAAGATAGAATGAGACTGGAAATAATGCTTTGGCAATACACTGAAGAAAAAAAACAGAAGCGGAGGCAGCCACATTATAATCATCATTATTATTACTAATGCTCTGCTTCTCACAGCAGCAACCATATATCTTGATGCGTATGTTCTGGCATGGGACATACCGTCTAAAAATAAATACACATCCTACTCAACGCTTTTGCCTTAAACCATGCTTAATATATGGCCCTCGTTTGCGTAAACGCGATAGTTGTAAGAACACTTATGAAACACAAGTTTTTAAAGCAATCTGTCCTTTCATTGTTTGGTAAATTCATAACAATCTAAGAAATGGAAAAACTGTAATAGTTGCGATCATTGACAGTGTCGTTTCCGACGCACTGGTTATTTGAAATTTGGCGAAGTAACAAAATACCTACTTTTTTATACACTATATTTAGTAATATAATAAATATGTCTTATCTTGTTGTGCGTTACGAGACGATGAGAGAAAGGAGAAGAAAATTTTGAAAATATCAAACCGGCTGAAATGAAGTATCTGGTATTATCCTACTTTTCAGACTTGGAGAAAGTAATTTTGTGCACTCTTTTCATATCATTACTTGGCTAGGTTGCCCGAAGCAGAGAAAATCCAGTTGCGCGTAATAACGATGTATCAAAGATTGCAAGCTATGTATAGACGAGTAATAGTCTTTTTGCGATCACCAGGAAGAAGAAGAAATATAGAAAAATGAGCTCAAAAGCCGAGCGATACACTGACTATGCTATTTATCTTTAATACTTATATGTATTATGCTTAAAATAAGAAGTATCCTGGTTATGGACTTTACGGCGTAGAATGTTTTGATGTAATATTGCAAATAGTCATCTGCTCGCTGCTCTAGGTAAAGGGGAAAATGTGCGATGTGATATATAAATGGATTTATATGTATGATAGTTTTAAAGCTTCATAAAATACTGCTTTTCATCACAAGCCCATATTTCACCGTATAAAAATACAGAGATTGCTCTCCTGAGCTACTGGCATGACTGCTACTGCTATTTGCAGAGTAATGTTTACTGCCATTTTTTTACACACTCGCTGCATGATCGTACTTTATGCCGCCAGTTCTGCTCCTGCTTCTGATCCGAATCAAGAAATTGTCGAAGACAGGCTCCGGCTGTACATATAAAAAATTATTTTGAAGAATGAGTATATCTGGTGTGGTGGTGTTGTCGCGACTTGGGTGCACCAACTTTTCATTTTTCTGTGAAAAGCGCAAGTAGCAAAAAAAATAACGGCAGAAATAGTTTTTTTAAGACGGCCGTTTACACAGGGCTTTGATAGAAAAAGAGCAGAATGGAAATCAGAAGAAAAGAAATTTATGAGACTTTCCCTTTCTCTTCTTTGGTAATCTTACACGCTACGTTGTTTTGCATCCTCCACTGCATGCAGGAGACGATTCTTTGAGTCGGCTACATATTCTTGGCTTCAGCTGCTTTAGACCATTTTCCTTTTAAGCTGCAGCAGCATTGCGTGATTCTCAGTAAATCATGAAATGATAATCGTCAGTTGATTATTCTATTCAAGCCATATGAAAACTGATATACGTGAATGCATATGATCGAAAGAAAACAAACTCAAATGGTGAAATTACTTCTTGCGTTTGTAAACGCCATGAGGCTAATCTGCTAGTTTCTCTTCGGTGTTTCATAAGATTTTTAATAAACTGATGGAATGAATTCTTGGTGGAGGCTAAATGCATGTTGCAAAAACAAAGCTTTCCCGATCTTATTATCACAAATGATGGTATTCTCTGACCTACATTTGAAATACCATGAGCATGTTTATCAGTAATCACATGAGCAAACGTTTATCAAACTGCGTCATCCGTTGTGAAATCATTGGTCTAGAAATAGGTGTATATTATACATGTTTCATATATTTTTCCTGTAAAACGGTCTCATATTCGTATCATACCTGTCCATTTCCTGTTTTGTCGACTAAGGTGATTTTTCATCCCAGAGTAAATTTGTTTGATGTGCTATATAAATTTTCTTTCTATTTCTCCTTCCAGTTCGGCCGTTGGATGTAAAGTTGTTGAATAAAAAAGCAGCACTCTCAGCAGACAAGGAATACAGCCTGGAGTGTGTGTCATCGGGGGCCAGGCCTCCAGCTGTAATGACCTGGATGCGAGGAAGTACCAAGCTGCAGCTGAAGCACCATAGAGAGTCGGTGAGTTATTATTTTTTATCACTTCAATAAAACTCAGGATATATTTTATTATGTTTCATCAGATATTGTATCAGATTAGAAAGAGTAACAGCGTGACGTGATAAAAGAAATTTTCAAGTAGGAGACGAAAAATGTATTAAGCAGACACCGTGGGGAATTGTTCAAATTCCATTTGTTTACTGTGTTCTCTATTCTCAGATGAAGAATAGAGACAACAAATAATTTATCAATATGAACACCAGCAACTTCCGATTCCAATCACTATTACTTGTATTCGGAAGTAATTTATCATTGGTTAAATGAGCTTGATAGTATAATATTCTTGAAAGTACTTTTTGTTAAAGTTTGCAAGATTGCGTCGTTTTTTAAAACAATTTTTTATCATTTATGTTGAAAATGCTGCATCAGTAATGGCAAGTAGGTACTTTGTACGACATCTAGGATTTCAAGTCTCTTACGATTGAAACCGTAAGAGAAATTTGTCAATTCGATTCATGTAGGTCGTAGGAAAGACGCTGTCAATAATTTTTTTCATTAATCATACAAAACAAATGGGTTAAAAATCCTTTCACAAGACCATCAGAGACAGTCTACTCAAAGCCCGGACACTCCTGTAATCCACTTTTGGATCCACCAAACTAACTTTTACTTTACTTTTGTTCTTCCAAAAAAAACCGTATTTTTAGGTAAGCAGCAATACAAATGTAACAACGAGTATAATGACGTTTGTACCAAGCCTGGAGGACAGCGGAAAAATCCTGGCTTGTCGAGCAGAGAATCCAAAAATACCTGGAAGTATGATAGAGGACGGTTGGAAAATGGATATTCATTGTAAGTCTCACAAAAAACTTTCTTCTCTTCTTTCCTCCTAAAAAAAACTTTCTCTTTTAATAAATGTGCACAAATACACAGAGAAACCACCACGGCCAGTGTTCCTATATATGTATGCTTAAATGTGATTGTGTGAGTCCAAACCAGCATAATCTTCCGTCACAGCATATAACACGTTTTCGAATGGAGACCAACTTGAAAAAGAACTGTTACCTCCTCCCGTTATAGTATCGCCATTTCCAGCTGCAGCAGACAGACACAGTCACATCCTCAACTGAGGAAAGTGTAACAATAGCAGTGAAAGTAATGTGGAGTATTAAGTGAATGGAGGAAAAACTACATGTATAATGGCCTTATAATTTTCAAACTGTATCTTGTGTGCTACACATGCACACGGAAAAGCGGACAACTGATCTACGGGATTTAACAAAAGAACCAAAGTAAAGTCCACGGGGGAATTTATTAAAATATTATTAGCACCAGTAACTTTCCCATGAGCCACAGAGAGTAGTACTCTTTTTTGCGTAGTTTACCCGGACTTTTCTCACTTTTTCAGTGACTACATATGTACCTTTTTATTCATTCCCTCCGTTCCTACTGCCATCTTCAATCTTCCACATGAGAAAGTTGAGTTTTATTTCCAACAAAAAAAAGTGGAGAGAGAAAAAAAAAGCTTTGAAAGATTTTTTCAATAGAGTTTCATACTTCTTTTATGAAAAAATCACTTTCTCTCTCTAAAGAAAGAAATCGAAATATAATGAGTTGATGGGTATAAAACGTACATATATTGAAAACTCGTGGGTAGTTGGAAAGCCAGCGTCGCGTCGTCCGTCTTCTTAACGTTAGAGATCTATTTCAGTAAATATAATGTAATAAGAGTCAGCAAGTCATACACGTTTCTTGTGTGGGTCTCATACAGGTTCACCATTCAATGCAAAGTTGCTGATGGTGCTTGTAAAGCTTTCATCGTTAGTCTCAGATGCTGGTCTACGTACACAGATGAAGCATTGTCGAAAGGGAAAGTTTGGCTCCCTTAGAGAGCAGACATTTCAAACTTCAATTCATGTGGGTGTACCATATCTTTCAAGAACGAAAGAAATATCGGATTTTTCCTCAGAAGTCTGCAGCCTTTATCAGTTGCAGCTTTGCATAAGTAATTGGACACGAAAACATGGTTGGCGGTGCCACGCCACGGTGCGGCGTGTAATATGAAAAGGATTCGTGTAATGAGAGATCTAGTCGGGCAGGTTGAGATATATTTTGAAGCTAACGGAAATGGAAAATAGTGCATAGATATCATATTGTATGATGGGAAATAGGATGCATGGCATGTTATAGCCTGATTCGCGGTAACGACATTGATATTCATGTTAAGATAGTTGCAACTTATGTATAAATGATGATTTTTTCTTCAAAAAATGTTAACTTGCAACGATGCCTTGTAAAATGCATGACATTGTCTAACTGTGTAGTGAAGCTTCCAGCTTGTTGATTTGCTTGTGGTTCGATTTCGAGTTATATGATCGTAACTTGAAATCTGAAGCGACTTCATTGCATGAAGACTTAAATATGGAGAGATGCAAGAAATTTTCATAGACTTGAGAACTCCAAATGCCGCTGCTCTTCTTCCTACAGCATTCGTTTCTCAGAAAGTCTCTCAGCCCACACCATATTATCATGAATCAATTATCCAGCGTTGGAGTAGTTTTCGACGTATGCTTTTTAAAAACATGTGTATATCACGTTTTATTCATCATTGCATTTCATCATGCAGATGAAAGATGTGTGCGTCTTTGTAACTCTTACCTCTGGGTTCTAACGAGATTTCATTTAATATTGCAACATTCCGTCACTCTCACGTTTGTTTACCAAATGGGCGAAAGCTTGGAACAGAAAATAATGCGATGCAGTTGTGTTGTTTGTTATGCTAGAGAAATTTCTGCACGACATACTGAAATTCACTTTGCATGACAAGGGTACGCACTATACACATAATATAAATCTGGATCTGATCCATGTTTCCGGATTCAATTTTTTGTGGCACTTTACGAAAACGAGTGTGTATATAAAAATGTTGTAGTGTATACTTCTTAAAGTTTCACGAAACTTTTCACTTTCTGAGATTGGAAAAATGCAAATGGCGAAAGGCCCATCGCCACAACCAGCATACATACTACACACTGCAGCAGTAGTAGTAGTGGCTAAAACTTCTCTTGGTTCATTTTGGTTGGAAACCTCACTCGGTTGCGTTTATATATGTACACAAGAGATTATGTGTTTAAAGGAAGACTCAGTATTAGTTCAATTTAGTTTGTATAAGGCATATTAAACACCACACACATATATACATAAATGGCGAACTGTTATCTAAAGATAAATGCAAGATACAATATATAGTAAATGTATATTGGCATGTTTATACAGTATAACGTTTTGTTTGACTAGCTTTCTCATACATTATCCGTGTAGCAAAAATTCCGTATTCTCACGTCCTTCCCAAACACACACATTTCCACACAAAGGGAATGGAAAAAGTGGAAGTGAAAGAACATTATGCGTTCTGATACATTAAACCGGTGTGCTATTAATGGGAAAGTAACCTTTTTTCTCGAACAGGCTATAAGGGTAAAAAAAACTATTGTGCTGTGGTTGTGATTTTTCTGTACTGTGAAGGAAAACATTCCCTGTTTCTTGTAATTCCAGTTTCTTCTCAACGTATTTTGCTTTGTGGTGTGCATCATACAAAGTTGTGTAGGAGTCCATTACTGTTCCTCCACTTTACTATTTTCTAGCGGGTACAAAATTTTGGCCTTCTCTTCCAAGACGAATATTTGCTCTTGATGTTGGCCTTCTTTCAAGGTAAAACTAGGATATGTTTGTGCTTTTGTTTGAAATGGATTGTATCGGTGAGTGAAAGTTCCCCTTGGAATTTATACTTGGTTTTGCATGTATACTGAAATAGTAATTTGCCTTACTGAAAGCAGTGTTAATTCCCTATCATGTGGTTTACATCATCGGTGGACTCTATTTAATTGTGTATTTTGAAGCAATGATTTTGATGTAACAGCTAATACTATATCCCCACATGAACTACAAAGTAATATGAATGGGCTCCTACGTATTCACATTCGTCAAGCTTCTTTTGATAGCAGCTAGCTTTGTAGCGTTGTTCAGTAGTTAAACGTATTGTGACTTGATTTGCCTAATAGCAACAATGGCAATCCCCAACTACTTCCATATCAAACCGAAAAAGACAATTGAAATACAGTCAGCTCGTAAATGAGCAGAGACTTTCACTACCGAGCATATAGAAAGCTACGGAGCTGAGCCCAACTGACAAAATGAAATAGGAACGAAATGGAGATCTGTTTTGGACTGGTTTGCCTGAAGCGTTTAATCGAGCGTAAAATATTACTACGCTAATGTACCCCCTCTCTCCTTTTCATTCAGTTGTCGTATATAAATTGCAGCGGAATGTGTATGCCTATGCCTGTAATGTGTGTAGAAACAGAAATAGCGATAGTGTGTATTTTTTAAACGAACATATTAAAAGCAACCCAACTGTCAGATTAAGACCGCTTTTGATTGTGTATGACTATGACTTGTTCGTTCGTTACCGTTATGTAATGTTGTTTACAATAGAGCAATTGCCAGAAGGGATAGATTATTGGCGAGTATGGCTGGTGCGTATTTTTGTGAAGAATATATGTGGGTACTATAGTTTGGAGCTTAACAACAGTCATTGGGTTACTCCCGTTCAAATCAATTTACTTCCTACTGACATAATTTATATACTTATATAATATGGACTTGACTTTGAGTATGTGGTATATGTGACTCTCATCGTCAGTATGGAGGAAATATCATTTTCACAACTGAATGGTCTGAATGTTGATGTTTTCCTTAATGTATCATATAGCTAACTAGCTAGTGTACAAAGCCAAAGTATCATGTAGATTCAGTTGACAGGCTAATTACCAAATAGATTGGATTTCCTTCGACTTACTTCTTTGAAAGTTGCTTTTAGGAGCGGGAAAGGATATATATTAGTTATAGAGTAGGATTTGCTGAGGAAGTTATTATTTTGTATATTAATTATAAGTAACATTTCGGCCTTATGTACATTATGATTGTCAGAATTTATAAACACAAAGAAAGATGAAGAAATCTTGTTTACGACATTATGCATTACATACTTTCGCAAGTTTACAAACATACTCTTGTACGTATTACGTGCTCTCGACTTTGCCCTTGTACTTTATACATTCCATTGTTGACGCAAGCGTATTGAATTGACATATTAGCAGTTGTTACGCGTCTCATTGTGTGAATTTTTCAGATACGTATAGTTTGTCTAAAAATTCGCTCCTTTTCCGCTACTCTCTCGCTTCCAATTTTGTTATGTGGCACTGGAGACTCGGTAAAATCATGGAAGGATAGGAATGCGAAGAAAAGAAGAATGAAGAGGAGGAAAAGCGCAAGATTAAAACTTTCTGATGAAAAGCCTGTAATTATCTTACATAACGAAGTGTAGTCATTAAATTCGAAAGGCTTATATTGGATGGATTTAATGTTAGGAGCTACTGTAATTCTGCTCAGTACGATTCCCTACGTCACTAGAAATGTCCGCTTTCATATATAGCTTCCAGTTTATATGTAATTTCAGCAAAATATTCGAATGTTATTACGACGATGACTTCTTAGGTATCACCAGCAGTAGCAGTTTTAAAGCCGGATTGGGAATCAAATTTCACTCATTAAGTGAATTCAGGTGGGTGCTTTTTCCTATTTTAAATGGCTATTACGCACATAGTTGTGAGTGAAAGCTGGGTATGGAAGAAAGAAAGTTTACAGAAAGAAGTTGGAAAACAAGAACTGTTTTGGTATACTCATGAGTGCGCGAGCATTAAAAGATTCTGTTTATAAGTTCATTTTGGTTGAATGAAAAGCGAAAAGGAAGTAAGTTGGAAAGCAAATACCTAATTTTGCACTACTAAACCACAAAAAATGGTTGATTACGTATATCAGCAATTAGGTAGAAAGAACGCGCAAAACAAAACGAACGAACAAAGCAACCCTTTCACTTTTCGAATTTCAAAGGATATATTATTATAACGTTATTCAATCCTCTATTTATCTACATGAATGATTCCAAGTCACAAAATACATTTTGGGTTGGGTAGATAGAATGAAGCAGATCCAGACTGATTCTTGTAAACAACTTTAATACTTTAGTATAGCTTTAAATACCGAAAAGACAACCGTTTATACTTACATTATCACTAGCAATGTAAACAGAGTCAGGAGAGTATTAGCTAAAACACCTTGTGAAAAGTTTTGTTAGAAAGCTATGTTATATCCCTGTCAAAGTAGAGTAAAGCTTTCCGCGAATTGTTATTGTAATCGCTCCTCTCTCAGGTGTGTCCCATGTGCACTGTCTATTCACAATAATTTATTTCTACTTCAGGTGTTTCTATTTTCGTCACACTCTGATTCCTCTAAACTTTGGGAAAGCGGAAAACTAGGAAATGGGATTTGCGATGAAGTTTAGTGCATCGATTTGTTATGTGAACAAGCTACATGGGTGGGTGGAAGGGGGCGAGCGACTGCGACTGTAGATTGTGGATGGATTAATTTACAGGCGACCTTTGACGTTTCAGCCACTTGTTTGCAGGAATGAAAAGCGAAAAGAACTCCACTTGTTACTACTTTCGTCTCACAATTTATTAACGAATTGTCAGAAGGGTTGAATGAAGCCTAGAAATCGGAAGTCTTAACATTACAGTATATTTTTTAGTAAAATTGTACATGTGGAATTTCTAGAATGAGTTGATTTCATTTGACACGCACACAGTGATTAGAAATTGCTGTTTTCACATGATCACGGTCATTACCCTACGCCTACTACCTACTCACTTTCCCATCGTGTATATCATGTCTGTAAGCTGTCAGTTATGCTGGTCAAAACGGACAGTTTCGCTGTTCCAAGATCCGGAGACATAAAAATGAAAGACAGCCCAGTTTCTATTTCTGACAAAGCTTTCAGAACCTGGGAAAAAGGAAAGGAAAATAGGAAACGAGTGGTGGAGCTGAGAAAAAAGAGTGAGACTACTGAAAGAGAAAAACGAAATGCTTTCATTCGTTCATAAGTAACGTCAAAAAAGAAAGATGTTGCATTTTATCTTCCATCTTGTTGGTCTTTTTCCTCGTTCTTGTAGTGCATCTTTTTTTCTCTCGTTTTTCGATTCGTACCAAAAGAAAAGAGGCTTAAGACGGACCACTGAGTCTTCATCGTAATCATCATCTTCTTCTTTTTTCTCTTTCTTCATCGTCATGATCATCATCATCATTGAGAAGATCGTGATCATCATTATCGTTGTGCTGAAAAGTAGGAGCACGCAGTCTAAGATTCATAGCTCTCCATCTAAAAGTGAAAGCACGAGCGATGAGCATATAGAGTTGTATTCGTGCTACATTTATTACAGCTCTTGCAGTTTCCCTTTTTTGATACTTTTCAAGCCAATTCGAATGATCAGTCTGTCCGTCTGCAATAACTTGTATGATGTTCCTAATTCATTTTCTACCAAGTGAGAACAGGTTCAATGCATTTGAGTCGAGATGAGATGATGATGTATAAGAAAGCTAAGCTATCTTTTTTTGAGCCCCGAGTGCGTTCCCTATATATATATTTGTTTTGGCTAGATGTTCTTTCGTTTCTTACATTGGATTGTTGAAAAACCTCGGGCATATTTTTTTTTTCTTGGTCTTTCTCCCTCATTCACATGATTTTCATTGTCTGTGTATTTCTATAATGAACATGATGAGAAGCGTCGTAAAACATATTCTTCCTATCTCTTGATTGCTTTTTATATCCTTAGTTATTGGCTCAAAGATTCGTTTCTTCTTGATTAACTTGTAATTTTATGGCTTTTCATCAGCAGCTCCTTTTTTACACAGCTTTCGGCTCCTTCAAGTACACATTGCTACTGAAAGACTTACGATTACTTATATAAGGTGGAAGAAATACGCTCACGTAGGAGAATATGATGAACTAGTAAGAAAATTGACCAGCTGAGTCAAAGAGCGTTCAAACAGACACGTGGTAAATGCTAAGCACTAATTTAACCGAAAGACTTTATGACTGGATGGACTCTCTAGGGTAAACGTAATGTGCACGAAAAATGGAACATTGCTGACATAACCAAGCTCGTTTAGAGTGAGGAAAAGTGTGTCGGAGAAAGTAAGTAGTGTGGGTAGAGTAGAGTTTTATGTTTTTGCTATATCTTATCCTTTATGCGGTTTAAATGTCTTTGCGTGGATTCTATTTTCATACATGCTTTCCACTTACATTTTCACTAATTCCTTCCATCCACTATGTTTGTACTCCGTTTCCGTTTAATGAGCGAGCTGGTGTTTTAGCTTAATCCTATTTTACACGGTATGGGGATTGAGATCTATACATGTAGATTATAAATTCGGTATGTTTTTAAATCTCATCGTCATAAAAAAAGGCCTTACCCTATATCGATCAGAAGCGGTAAAAGTAGGTGATGTGATGACAGACCAGCCTGCTGCGTCAATACTAACCACAACCACGCAAAAAACCAATATGGCACGTGTAATGCGTCGCAGAACAAGGATTAGTTTGAATACATTTAGAGTACCAATGGTGTATCTAGTTGACTATATGGTATGATGAGATTAAAGGTGTAACGGAGTAATACAGATTTATGTATGTAACGATGCCCCCGCAGCATTTGAATCTCATAGGAAAGAGCTACCAACATGGGAAATAATATTGGCAGTAATGAGATGCTAAGGAATTCCATACAATTTTCTACTCTAGGTGCTTCCGTCCAATAATGTGAAATCTGTAAAAAAAAATCTGGAGCTGCTTTAAAGAACAAGTCATGAATTTCTATTCCTCTATGGTTAGAATTACCATGCATTCAAATTGACATCTTACTTATACGTCTCGCCGAATCATTATATATAAATTTTTGTATAATCTTCGACTTGGTACCTTTTGATATGGTCATATATTGGGTGACATTTGCATTTAATTCGTGTGGCTGCAGAATGGAAAGTGAATTGAAGGGTGGGGACAACTCATGTTGACTAATAAAAAGAAGAGGAATGACCTACTTACCTGCTCGATTCCTGAGTCAAATGCTATGAAATACTGCCTTTTATAGATGTACACACTTGTACCAAATTCAAGAAAGCTAATTGACTTTACGAAATCGTTCATTGTTCAACAGTGTACAAAAATGGCTAATATTTGTAGATATAACAGCTGGAGAAAATACGTCGAAGAATGACACGCATTACCTGCCGGCATTTATTCATACGCTCAACAATATTACAACGATGTAACACGGCCCACAGGCAAAAGAAAGGCTCATCTTTTCAGTCTCACTTTTATATTCATCGCATTATGGGATAACGTACACCATGCGATATCTCTTCTTCTTCACTGTAAGGCTCATAGGATGAAAAAACCCCATAGGAAGCATGGAATCAAAGAAAATGTAGAATTCTCTTGGCGTCGACAACCAGGACAGGAGAACGAAGAGAAGATGACACGGTCTCCAGTTCCTTCCTGTGTGTGCAGAACAGCATATTATGCGTGATAGGGCCTACGTGATAGTGAAAGCGAATCTTTTTACCATACCACAAATAGCTATGGTCGGGTTGAGAGCTTGGTGTTGAGCGAAAACACATTTTGATGCAAAAAGGTATGAAAAAGTAATGAAATGAAGGAAGAACCATACGTGCATGAATAATTTCTTAGGAAATAATCTCAAGAGCTGCAGAGAGTAAAGCCTTGCTTGATCCTATATTTCTCTTTGGAATTCCACCATATTACAATATGTTTACTGGGGCTTTATTGCTAGTCTTGCTTGGTATATAATCTCCAAACGCAGTGTGGTGGTATGGCAGACGAGCAGGCCCATGTGGGGACAAATGTGTGTTTAGCTGATGAGACGAGAGTACGGACGTACTTTCTCCGGTTCGAAAACCTTTCGTGTGCCTTTGAAGGTTTTTGTTGATTCTACTTTGCCTCCCCTTTTTATGACACATGAGTGTGACACACCTTTTCGAAGATCTGCTTAACTACATTCCTGGTGATTCTAATCTCATTGACCAATGTGTAAATAAACTGGTTGGTTGGTTCCATGTTATATAATGTATTCTAGGTCAAGATAAGATTTTAATAATAAAAGTGTAACAATTATGACATTCGTCATGTGAGGCGAGGTATGAAAATAAGTATTAAAATTCGACCAGTATTCATTCTTGTTGCATGTTTTACATACGTATTATTATTACGTATGAATTTTTTTTGTGATAAAAATGTATGGTATATGTATATTTCAATTACCATGAGGTATGAATGACGACGAAGAACTGGTTATTGTTGTGGCACGTTAACAAGCGTGCATGTTGTTACTGAACCATGCTATTTTGATTGTCATATATGTATTCAATCAATTCATTTTATTACGTTGTAGTTATGAAGTTGTTGGTTTATTACTTACTTAACAAGTTCATGTTCAAAAGTCTGGTTTTCTATGTGTGTTTGTTGTGCAATATACTTTGAAATGTTTAAGATTTGAAGCATATAATACCATTTTTTGATGTTTTGATGCAATATGATTGTGATTCCGGTTTTTCTAATTTTTTGCAGTCGTTCCACAAGTAAACTTGGACTTTGGAAGCAAAATAAACTCAACCCATATTCGGGAAGGGGAGGACGTTTACTTTGAATGTAGTATTAAAGCCAACCCTTGGATTCAGAAAGTATCCTGGAGGCACAATGTAATTGACTGTCAGCCATACATATTTATTTTTTTATGTGCAAAACTTTTTTTTTATAAAAAAGGAACTATGTAGGATAATAATATTTTGGTGCAAACTACTACTTACTCATACTCATGTAATTCAAATATCGTTCACATAGAGTCTGGTTTCCTTTGAAGTGGGTAACTTACCAAAGTTCTTTCTTTGTGAGAGATCATATAACGGTCGCTTTGTACACGGAGGGTTGTTAAAATGAATATTGATGTAAACTGGCTTTGAAACTTGTAAGTTTTCATTTTCAAAGAAGGAAAAAAATTGGAGGCGAAACTTTATGTGGAGAATGAATATTTAACGATTCAAGTTACTTTTTAGTGGCTGAATATTGCTATTGATGGTTTTCTTCATTCACTTTCACCCTTTCACTTTTTCTTCTTGTTTTCGCATTACAGGGACGTATCCTGCATCACAATACTTCAGCTGGAATCATTATCAGTAACCAGAGCCTGGTGTTACAATCCATTACCAGGAAATCTGCTGGGTTGTACACGTGCGTTGGAACGAACTCAGAAGGCGACGGAGCTAGCAACCCAGTTGTGCTGAATGTGAAATGTAATTGTAAAATTAAATATTAAAAGTACATTTTGTGATTTGGTGCGGAAAGCTAAAAGAAGTTGAGAGAGAGAGCAAACTCTTTTTAAAGCTGGCAAAAAGAAACTCTTTTTACAACTGAATTTTCCCGTTTCACTCATCCTTTTGCTTTCTTACATTTTTTCTTACATTTTTTTGCTCCTTTTTTCCTTGCAGATGCTCCCGTATGCAAATCCCATCAGCAAACTGTTTATGGAATCGCAAGACAAGAGCAGGCAAAAATACTTTGTGATGTTGACGCAAATCCAGACACAGACCTCCAGTTTCGATGGAAGTTTAATAACTCGGCTGAAACGATTGACATTCAGCAGTCGCACTTTCAGGTTGAGCGGCACAGGTCAACGCTGACTTACAAGCCGATGACGGAGCTCGACTATGGAACTGTTTTATGTTGGGCAGCTCATGAAACAATAGGAATGCAGAAAATCCCTTGTGTTTACCACATCATTCCTGCTGGCAAGCCGGATGCTGTGTCAAATTGCTCCATTCTCAACCAGACATTCGACTCGTTGTTTGTCTCCTGCGTTGAAGGATTTAATGGAGGCCTTCAGCAATCCTTTGTGATTGAAATATGGGATTTCCACTCACAGCATGTCATTCGCAATCTTACAAATCATCGACCTGTATTTAATGTACGGGGTTTGGAGCCCGGTGCATCTTACATTGTGCGAATTTACGCTGTCAATACCAAAGGCCGGAGTGAAGTCCAAGTCCTTCAAGCTTCGACGCTCAAGGCGGCGGAAAAGCAGACTGGTTACAGTGCAGGTATTTATTTTGAGTTTAACTTTCGCACTTTTTAATATGACAACATCAAAATCGACCCGCACTGCTCCTCCGACCGTTAATTTATTATCTGAAATCTTTTTAATAACCGCACCGCCCTAATGTGTACATTATATAATCATTGATTTTTTCAATTTGAGAACTCATATCATTCAAAGCTTTTTATTGAGATTGGTCCCACAATCTGACATTCTTTCTTTCTTTTCCCTTATGATGACGGTGACGCGAAGGGCAGACCTTGATAACAAGCTATATAGTTGGGCCTTTTGTATGACGGTTTGTATTTCACTGTGCTATTGACTCTGTCACTTTGATTTTTACAGAAGCATCCTCTGTCAAACCTGTATTCTTGAATATGACTCCAATTCTCGGGATTTTGATTGCCGTGGTGGCAACACTCATACTGGTAGCTATTGTGATCGTGCTTGTAATGAGAGGTCGCGGTCACACTGGTGAAGATAAGAGGGTACCCAAACCCAACGGGGGGCTCAAGTCAAGCCCTGAACATGACAAATCCACAGTTCCTCTGAAAAAGTCTGTCGAAGAAATGCCCGACGTGGATGACAAGAATCCAGATGTCGTGCCTCATAGTTCCGGTATGTTATCCCAAAATATGCCTGTTTTGAGTGATGGCAAAATAGTGATAGCATTTGAATTGTAATGTTATGCACTATAGTCATATGCTACCGTTTTGAGAAAAATGCGTAGGTGCTGGTATGTTATGTATTAACTATATATAAAAAAAATCCGATTCACTCGTCTCTCTCCTTGAACGTGATACGAGGTGGCTTGCCATGCTTGAAAGCATCTGATTAAAGGATCTCGAGAGGCAGGTGCCGGATGGCTGAGAGGCAAGCTTGGTAGTCTATGAAAAAAGAAGAAATGCCTATGTGCAAACATGCATGTCTATGTCTATAATATTTGGGAGAAAGAGGAAACGAGCGTAAAAAGGGGGAAGCGAAGACAGACGTCGGATGTTACACGATATGTTTTCTTGTGTTATGCGCTATATATGTCTACATGCAATGCAAACCTCCAAACTTATCAGGAGATTTGATGAGATCTGTAACAGTATAAAACATACGATTTCATTGTCATTTTATTCCTATTTCTATTCTCTTTCCTTTTTTTCTTTTAACAGAGATCGATGGGATCGATCCAGATGAGAAAGTATTTCTAGAGAGACTCAACAATACGAGTCGTTTTTATGAGACCATTCCTAGGGCCGTCCGAACTGCAAGTCGTCCTGATCCCAACTCTTCGTCAGAATTAGTCAACAATGTAAAAAATAGAGTCCCGAGAACGGTGAGTTTATATTCAATGAAATGAAATGAAACTGAGTGTGATTTGGTCTCTTGCTTTTAGTATTAAATTTTAAACCAATAAACATTTGGATTTTCAGGGCCGTGAAGAAGTGACATACGCAGAATTGTCACTGCCCAACAGTCCAGCGTATCATCCTGGAACACTGAGGCATCAACCGATAAGACCTCAAGAACCAATTATCTACGCTCAAATAGATCCCCTCAAAACAGCTCAATGTGTCCCAGTAGGAGTACACGAGCAGCAAACTCAAACCCTTCCTGGCTACCCACTGAATCTTCCTCCTCATCCGTCTTCCGAGGTAGAAACAATTTCATGGAAAACTATTCGTTCTTCTCTGCCGCTTCTCAAAGAAAGCAGAGTTTGACGCTTAGAAAAAAACAAGACTGATTATGGAATGGTTGTTGGCAGCTGTGTCAAAACAGTTGCCTACTTGTTTCAATAGTATTATATGTGGTAGAACAATAAATGAGCGTTAGTTCACAATTTGCATGCCTAATCTCCATTCTACTGATTGTTTTTATGTTACCATTTATGGTTATAGTATTATCGACTTTTGACCTTCTCCCTATAGCCCTCTTCATTCATTTATGTAGCATTCACCTTTTACCTGTAATCTCTATGTATATCTTTCATTGTTACAAGGCTTTCTCCTGCTTTCACCTGATACTCATGAACAACATGCAACCTAGTTATTTTGTAAGGAGTTGTACCACCCACCTTGAAATTCTTTGGTACAATTCAACAAGCAAATACCAGTTGAAGCTGAGTTCCATCAGAAAAATGTGTTTGTTTTAGTCGCGTTTTTTTGTATGTAGCAGTTTCATTTATGTATTTTTGTTTCAAAGCTTCCGTATGTATCCTAAGCCCGACATACAGCGGCAGGTGAACAATCTTAATTTCGTTTTTTCCTTCATTTTCATCTTGAACATCTATCAATCAAATGTCCATGCAAAGCTGTAATTATCTCCACGTTCCACCGCGTGTTGAGGAAATACACGGAATCTCTGCTGAAACGAACTGCATGAACTATTAAACCTCCTTCTGTATATATCATTGTACTTTCGAACTCTATGCTTTTCAAACACATGTTTCATGTTTCTCCTTTTTTCTCCCAGACTGTTGCAAACTGTTGGCTCAGCTCACAAATTTTGCCTACACGCAAACCATAGATTAATTACTTCGAAACTCTTAATTGTTGATAAAGTTATGTATTTTTGTGATTCTGACTCTCCAACCTCACTTATATGTAAATATATAAAAGCTAATGGAATATGCTTTGGTCTTGGTGTACTGAAAAACCCAGCTCTTCCTTATGTATTGTATTTTGTATTGTGGTAGTGGCTTAGTTGGTATGTCTATATGTTAAATTATAACTATACCTTAAAAGTCTTATATATTTTTGTACTCTTTTAAACTTTCCATAATATTCTTTAGTGCTTTCGCTTGCAAATTTTGCGATAGTACAAATATGTTTTGGAGACTTTTTTTTCGCGAAGGCGACTTTACTTTTTCTCAAACTTCCGCCTTGGTCTCGGTCTCTGTGTGTCTTGCTCTTGAGTTACTGTAGTACTTAGATTATCAGCAGAAACAAAGTTCCTTCTAGCTATGTATTTAAGAAAGTATATAGTTCGCTCAATGAATTCCTTCCTTTATGAGTAGTGTAATTAAGGTATCGCCATTTTAGTTTGAAGTTAGATTTCTGGGGAATGTAAAATTTGACCACGGTGCTGTACATTTTGGCTTTTTTCAGCAAGGGGAAGAATTTGTCCATCTCCGGCCTGAAAATGCTCACGCAGTGTACTCTAATAGTGGAACTAATATGAGATTTTGATCCGTGCGGTTTGCCGACGAGAACCTGTAAAACTTTAAAAAATGCTCTCAGCTACTCCGATTTTCTACTTCGACCCACACTCATACATATAGACTCAATATGTACTCGCAAGCAAACCCTCAAATTTTTCTCAGGTGAAGAAGGCTGGAAAGCAACCCAACAAAACGAATCTCTCGTCGGATAAGTCACGTCACCAACAACCAAAACCCGGTTATTTTAACCACTAATTATTTATACAGTTTGTCAAACTATATAACTCGTTTCGTACTCTAGATAACTAGGTATATTATATATACGATACGAAAGTCTTGAAGGTGCAATTGAATTTTTTATACGAGAAAATATACTGTGTAATAATATTAGTGAAATCGTCAATGTATTAATGGTAATCGAAGCGGAGTTTTTTGAAGAAATGATGAAAACTAATGATTATGCGTCGAATATACTTAAATATTCACTACTCTAAATGTACAAAAAAAATAAATAAGAATGCTATTTTTTCGATGATGCTGTTTTTGAACGATTGTATATAATGTATATTATATAGAAATATTAATAATTATGATTAATTCATTTGTAACTCAATAAAATCTGCAAGATCAATCAACATTACTTCCAAAAATGTAGCTAGTTTATGAATGAAGTAATCTGTGAATAACAGCAGCATTGTAATGTGAGTAGTACATAGTTCTCTGCACACATTCCGCTGTACTGATGATGAGGTATGGAAAATGTTACTGATACTTACGATTAGTAGCTTAGGATGTACATAATTATGATTATTATGTGTCTGTAAATACTTCATAATAATGTCTATGAGATTACAGTTTGCAAGTACGTATTCAATATTGTGTATTGTATAAGCGGTTCACTTGTTTTCAATGCTAGTCTTTCAAGAACTTTAATAAGAATATTATAAAATATTGGGAGGTCCGGTGGACGACAAGATTATTTGTTTTTCAGGTAACGTATGATGTATTGTATGTAACTTCAAGTAGACTAGCTCATCAGTGTATGTAAGACATTTTTCGGTGCATCAGGATAATTCTGCATTTTGTATAATTTTGCAAAATTACTTGTTTCATCATTCATAAATTTAGGTAGGTTTCTAATATCGACTTAACTATACATGGGTAGATAGTGTAGTTTCTAGTAATATGGATGTTTTCACCAAAAAATGTTTTTGGTCGTTACCTCCATTAATTACAACTGGTTAGTCCAAAGAATGTATATAAATAAATAATGTAAATGTACTTTAGAATAGGTTTAAATTCTCAAATAATAATAATTATTGTATTTCAGTCGATACAATCATCAAATAATGTATTTATTGGAGTATTTACTAGGAACACAGGTAACAATCGATGTTGTGTACTTGTGATTTCACTTTAAGGATTTATGAATTGTCTACATTTTGTACACAAAAATGATGAGTCCGTGAATAATCGTCGTGGTATGCGAATGGAGGTACAAGTACATGTTAATTGTGTGCTATTTTGCTATAGATTTTGTTCCTATGTATTTCCTCTCATTCATAAGTAATAATACCGTATCGTAGTACATAGGTTCAAGGTAAAGAGTCTGCAGTTTAGATAAAAGTGAATATTACTCACAACATTCAATTTCGTCTCAGAGCGGCATGAATTGACTTCAGATTCAAAAATACAAAGGAAGATGGAACAGACCTGATTTTGTAACTATCCATTTAGACAATTGAAAATAATTTATACGTTGTAAAATAACTTATAAACTATCGCGAGCATAAGGGTAACGTAACAGAAGAAAGATTTCTGAGATGTTAGGATTTAATTGTACTTTTAAACAATCTATATAAAAGTAATCATGATAGGAGACACTTTTTACACGTCTCGATAATTGACTCGCCGTGCGTATAACTAACTTTTGTTTTGTTTTCTTTCCACAATATATATATATATTATGTCTATTAGTATTTAGTATATTGTTTGTTTAATGTAAACTTAAGCAAGCATATTACTTGTATTTCGAACTAATAAAAATATACTGTTAAAAAACGTGAAATAAAATTAAATGTTGCACTTAAAACGGTTAAACTCTACATTTTTATTGATTTTATATTGCCCAGGCTGCTGCTTAAAGTTTTCATATCACATACTCCATGAAAGGAAAACAATGAACGCTTCTCTCTCCTTTCTGAGTCATCTTTTGTCTTTGGAAAGCACCAGACTTTCACAGTGAAAGTTTTACTGTAAATGGTTTCGGTTCCTCTCTCCTACAGTAGAGCTCGTTGAGGGTTCAGTAGAATCCGTTGTGGAACTCGTGCCGGCAACATTTCTTTATTCATTGGAAAGTAAGTCCTCCGAAAGGAACATGGCTACAAGTCTAAACGAGTTAAAATTGAGTTTTGAATTGACGGATTATGGCGTGACACTTGACATTTAAATTACATTGACATGAAAGTGTTGTGCGTGCACATATAATATGTTGTGTTTATTGCATTTACTCTTGATGGATGTATGAACAAAATGAATTTTGATTCCCATTTGAAAACAATACTTTTCCATCATAATATAATATTTATTAAATCGTCACGTAAATATTTATAGTTCCATCGATCATTAGTTGGATATAATGGTATATATTACAAATATCAAGAGCTTGAGATCTGTGTGTATACAAAATCACAATAATTGTAAAACCGCAATTGCCGTTGTCAATCTAATTGCATCAAATATATGTACAGTCAAGTAGCTTCTTAATCAATCATATATATACACCGACTTCTAATTACCTTCTCAAGATAAACTGATAATACTACTTAACCAGTTATAGTAATTTCAAATTACTCTACAACAGGATTATAATAGAAGCTACCAGCATATTTACAAGTTTATAATTAATTTTTGTTTTATTTTTTTGTCATTAATTTTTTGGGCTGAACTATTTTATACTTGGAAAAAATCTTTATGTATTGAGTTACATAATGGCTTTGTACACTTTCTACACATCGACATGTTCTTAATAAATATAAAGAAAAGGATTACGTAAAACAGCAGATACAAATGGCATTAATTCTACTACTCATTCGCCATTTTAGTGGATGATACTGAATCTCAGATTTTGAGACGAGTTTTTTGTTGAGAAAATAAAGCCGATTCCTATTCAAATATTTATGTACACATTATATGAAGAAGATTGAAGATAAAAATTCTAATCTTAAACATTATTATTTGAACGAACATTACATTAATTCCAGCAATCGCTTAGAAGCATACGTATCTAATTCCGTTTGTTGAAGACTTGGGAGCACTAAAGTTACATTCTGGCATACATTGTTATGTATAGTTTTGGAAATGTGGGCATGGGGTACACATTATGATCAATTAGAGTTCATTGATATAATTGGATATCATTGAATCCTGTTGCTTAACCTAATGAATTCGTATACAGCTATCATACGTATTAACACCGAGAGTACTTTTAGGTACATAATAGTTTTGTATTTACATTGAATATGTACACAGAGATTCAGAAATATTACAGATTTTATGACTAAGTTCTAAACTAAAGTACATCATAACCTATATTTTTGAAAAAGATTACAATTAATAGAATATTTACACCCAGTCTACACGAGTAAACCGGTAACAAGTCATGGAGAAAGTGACATAACTTTATTCGTAAATATCCGATAGAGCGTGACATGAACCAAAGTTCCAGAAATTAGGACTATGTATATTAACAGCTCCACATTCAATTCAATTCCCAGCCATTCACATTTAAGAGTAGAAATCTAATTTGGTAAATTTCCGCATTACTTTAGTCTACCTAATATAATAAACGGGCACAGAATCCATTTTTATAAAATATTGAAAGGTAATTAGATTGAAATTTGTCTGCAACTCCGCTTCATCAAGTAGGAGTTCCTTTTCGGAAAAGGAGAGGTTATTCAAAGAAGAGTCTTTGAAATTTCTGGTTATATCATTATCAGTTACTTTGCCAGCAACAAATTACAATTCATCACACCATTCCTTTAGGGACAGTGAAAGTAACTTGGGATGTACGTAAAATAAACCAGATGAGTAAGCTAGTTTTTACAACAAAATCACGTAGTTTAGCCGTGCTTCAGCCCACAGACTGCTGAAATACTAACTGCTTTGCTTTTCACACATGCATGTTCAAAGTTCCCATCTTGTCAGGCTCATGCCAAACGCATTGTCATTGTCAAATCACCCGTTTCCCAAAATGTAATATAAACCTACGATGAAGTAAACTCGATTATTTAATAACATTTTGCACATCCTGCCATGCACATGTGTTCCATTTCCATGCAGTAAAATGGGGACTCTGTGATGATGTTATGCTTAGGAAAATTTCACAATGGGAAAGCTTTTGAAAGTGAGCGACGTGTGTGTGAAGATAGGTACCGGGATATTTTGACTTCACCTCGTTAAAATGCTTGAATGCTGGCATAGCATCAATATTCTGGAGATTCTTGAGACACGATTTGAATTGAGGACGCACATCAGCAGAGCAGCCAAGATTTCATTTCGGCTTATCGGATTGCTAAACCATATTCCATAAAGGGAATGAATGGTGCGATTGTTATTTCTCCATACATAATATTTTCATCGTCATCCCTTCCACTTTCACTTTTCTCTCACATATTCATGCACACCTAAGTGCAGTTTGGAAAACTTTCAATGAGGTTGTGATGTGATGGTAATAAGTTTAGGGTGAAGGAAGAGTACAAGGCAGAAAATTAACTGAGGTGCGAGTTTAGTTTGACATCTTTTATAATGAAGTATATCTCTTCATTATCATGTTTTGAAGTGTCTAACCTACTCTCCGAAACTTGTGAAGTTTGACTTGTGAGAATGGAGTTGCAGACAAATGGGCCCAGGTAAAAAATCCTTAATCATTCATTCAGTCTTTTTATATGGATTTGTGAAAGCTTGACAAGAATTTACGTATTCAAGTCGCCCCATTTTTCTCCATTCTCATGTAACCATCTAAAATGCTACATAGATTTATATACGAGATAGTTCAAAGTTGGCTGAAAGCATGAACAAAATTAATATTTTAATATGGACTATTATATACAACGTCACTTCTATATTATGCACATTTTTAAATATAAAAACGCTTCGTGTCACGTATCCAACTACGCCTATTCTGTTACGCTCCACGCATTTCCATTAAATTTTTGTATCTACTTACATTCGCATTTACAGACACGAGTACATGTAATTATAGGCTAGACATTCATCATTTTTTTGCTCTACAACGTACATATTCTTGAGCGCATTATCAGGTTTTTCTGGGCTCTCTCGAACGAGTAGTTCCAGATTCGACAAAATACTCTGGTATCCTTCATAGGGAAATAGTAAGTATGGCTAATAACTTTTTGTATAAGAAATGACGATTTTTGAAACTTTTTTTTTCAGCCAAAAAAGAAATGATAGAAAGCGTTATAATTAAAAGTTCGATTTCCCTGAGGTCACAAACTTTATTCGTGTTGAGCTGACTTTACAAATGCATGTAGACGACGAAACGAGAGAAATATAAATCACAGCCCACACAAAATCATTAAGAGTCACTTCATAAAGTGACTCAATTTTACATGTCAATAAATGACAATATATAAAAACGTAGTTTTTATCTTATTATACGTAATTATTAAACGAAAAATTAACTTATTGGTGACTCACGCAACGTTTGCACTTTTACAAGGATACATCTGTGTAATAGAAATAGACTAGCTCTATACAAATAGTAAAAGGTTTATGGATAAAAATATGACATCTTATATAGGATTCACTATATTATGTACACACATATTACCTTTTATGAATGGTATTAATAATTTGATAGATAACAACCTTTAATCATTACAGTATTTGAAATTAGTTTAAGAATAACCGGCCGATAAATAACATATTAATTAGGTACATTTTACAATACATGTAATTTAGTCCTATTTATGTAACTTAAAATCATATACACTGAGAATTGACTATTGGAAAAATTCGTTTGGGTCAATAGTAGAATGCATTCTTCATTCTTAATTTCAAACTGTATCCTGCTGCAATGCCTATAGGAAATGTACTTTAGTTAAGTTATGAAATACATCTGGAAAACAAAGGGAAGTATAGCGCTACCATAAAGGATGTACCTCACCCAACCCAATATTTACAATATAAACATGAATATTATGGATATATGTATGTTGTATGTATTTACATTTAACGAGTATTGGTAGAAAAGTCTTTTGTAAACATTTTTCACAATAAAATTAAACATCGGTTGCGTTTCTCTCTGTCCAAACTGGTTCATTGTACTATTGAAGTCAAACAGTACTTTCGATTTTATCATTCATTGCAGTCATTTCTGGAAGAAGCTCTGCCTCCTCTTCTAAAACAGGTATTTGAAATGGAGGGGGGATGTCATATCCCATCAAGGATTGACTTGACGTGGAAGCCATCGTCGGATTTGGCAAGCTTCCTGGAACTCCTCCAGGTGATGATGAAGGGCCTCTGAACCCTGTCAGTCCTCCTCGTGGCCCAACACCAACTATACTCGATGAAATAGCGGAATTAGCGTGCGGAGGCGGTTGAGCAGGTGGTGGAATATTGGTTGGAAGATTTTGCCTTCTTCCCAGCGTAGCAACTGCTGAAACAGTTCCAGTGGGTGGCCCTTGATAAGGTGGCCACTCCATGGAGCTGCACTGACTATGATTATGAGCACTAGTGGTAACGCTATCTACTAACATGTTGCTATGTTGCGGATGACTAGAACCATTACTACCTACGACGACACTTCCACCCCCACCCCCATTTCCACCATTAGGCCCTAAGCTGTGATGTCTTGGAAGGGTCGAACAGGCTGCGTATCCACCTGTCCCATAGTTATCTCCTCCCTAGAATAAAAATTTCACAGAATTATTACATAAAGTTTATACGATTTTTATTGCTTTATACAGTAGAACACGCATTACGCATGCCACTTCTCTATTTCTGCTAATAACCGTAACATAACCAATAAATACCCTTGATTCGCATGGTTATCTCGTCATATAAAACCCATGAGGCATTTGCACTTTTTCTACCATTTGATATTTGGGTTATGGTTTGGAGAATTGAGAATATAGGCGCTTCTAGCCATTACGTTTGAATGCCGAAATACAATCATTTCGATCGAGTTGCTTTCTCCAGATTTATTTTTTTCACCAGAAGAAAGTATCCCTAGGTAAAGGCTCGCTCATAAAATTACATTTCACAAAACCAAAAATGTACGTAAAAGCATCTCAAAAACTCTACTACTTTCAAACCAACAGGTTGATGATCAAAATTGTATCCACCGTTTGTAAATATGTACACACAAAGAGGGTCTTGCGCTCGACGAGCTTAACGCTCAGAAATAGATAGGGTTATTTCATTTAGAAGCCTTGGGCTGTGTACCCTTCCTACTTTCACACGTACTTTTATATGCATACATATTACAGACATGGTACGTGGAACATCACTTGCAATTCTCATGAATATTTTATATCCACGCTACGATGAATACGATGTCATGGTGTGGCGTTCCTATATTATCTTGAGAGAGTGCTACTTCTGCAACTGTAGAGAGTAACCTGGATCGACTCATCTCAGAGAGATGTTCTGCTTCCCATGTGAGACAAAGGACTAAGAAATAAGGCGCAACCGTGCTGCTTCCAGAATAAGGTCGACTTCATGGGAAATTTTTCACTCTAATGCCAAATATGTTAGAAAAACTAGTCGTGTACCATCACTTTAATACGTCACGGGGCATGTTAAAAAGGAATATGATGCTTTCTATGAATGTATGTGAATATAATATATTGAGGATGCATAAAGTGCATTTTCTTGCCTGATAAACTCAACCACCCGTGTTCATATACACACCTAGCATTACAAGTGTTGAATCCATATTACATTTACACAAGCTACTTTATTTTCCCTCTTTTCGCCAAGTCAAAGTCATTTTCCTCAGTGGCCCCTTTGAATATCATCATCATCTTCGTCATCATTCCAGAAGCTTAGTGTAAGTAAAGTAAGAGTCAAGTCGAGCTTGCTTGCTTGCCTTTGCTTCTCGATTGACTTTATTTTTGCCCTCTCGTCGTCTGCTGGTCTATTCCTCGCCAAAGTAAAATAATAGCTGGCGGACGCTGCAGAAGTCGCTTTTTACTCCGAATGGATGAAATAGCCCTCGGCAGTAATATAAATAATACTTAGGGCCGTGTCTCACGTTGTTCACATTTCACCAGTTTTCTCTCTCATCGGGCCACGCAATAAAAGTGTCAGCTTTTATATCGAAAATGGGGATAGGGAAAAAGAGAAATGCTCTCCTTCCTCTTCGTATTCTTGTCTACAATTTTATCTCAACTTTATATGCACAACTATGAGAAAGTGGAAGGAAGGAAAGGGCATAACGAGAAGTTTTTTAATGCTTGTTCTCCTCTGTGTATGTGTATATTTGTGCAAGGAATATTGAAATTTCCACATGGCTCTTTTTGCCCTTGAGAAGGATCACTTGAGTGAAAGGAGAGAGATTCTACACAGTTATGTTATGATGTTTTGTGAGGATCGTACATGATGGAGAGGGCATTCAGTCAAAGTATTCAAATAGATAGGAGGGGCAAACGCAAACGAAGACTTATATATTATATCGCTACTCAAACTACATTCTTAATATATAATATCAAGAAACGGGTACACATAGCTCACTGCATCCTTTTTAAATGCACAATGTTTGAAGCGAGGGTAAACGGAACAAGAACTGCCTGCACCGTATCACTTTAGCGAAAGGTAAAAGCTACGAAGACACGATGTTTTCTTGCGAAATGGGAAAATCGTCTCGAGTATACAAAGGAAGGAAGTGAAAGCAAGGCCACTATAGCACCGGTAAAAAGAGGAAAAATCTGGAGAGGAAGCTCAAATCGTAATTGAATTCACTTATATATTACACGCATAATATTAAATGGGTTCATAACATCAGTTCAATACACACACCACTTACAAAAACTACTACAACTTGTTCTTCACTTTCTTCCTTCGCATCTTGGTGTCCTACTCTAGTCTATGTGCCTACATACCCTCTTACTTATATAGAGTATCCCTAGAATTCAAAAATCACATCAGATTCACATGCTCGTCTTTGTACGAAAACTTTAGACATACAGCTTGAAAGAGTTTTCTTTTTGCAAAAGCATCCCATACTAATGCAGACGGCCGACTTTTTCAATAATAGCAATAACATATAACAACCGATTTTTTCGCCCGTACCTCTTGCCAAACTGCCAATCCCTCGTTACATGTTTCTTACACTTACAGAGAGCTACTAGAGACCATCGTTTTTTGGCCAGTCATTCAAAATGCATTAGGCAGTAGTAAATCTGAATGTTCCATGCTTCCATATTTTTAGTGTCTAATACATGTAGTTTTTCGTTACGATCCAGCAAAAGAAAAATAGAAGTAAAGTCTATTCGTTTTGATATCGTAATATACATTTACGAGTGCACCGGGATGTGTGGACACCGACATACATATAATATGAATATTATTCATACAAATATTATGGTAGATGAAATTCTACGTACTTATGTAACGCAAGAGCATATACGGTTCCCGGAAATGGAATGAAGGAAATACATAGATGTACGCAATTTCGCTTCACAAGTGTTCCAGTTTTTTCATATTTTGCCCATACTGCTAAGATTTTTTTGGATGGAAAGGTTTGATTGTACGAAACATAATATCAAAGAATCATGTCCAAAGTTTCATTTACATTTCCCAAAAATGCTCTTTCCTATCACAGTTACAGTTACCGAATCGCCCATCTAAGTTGCTGCTTGGTGAGTGGGATGATGAAAGTAAAAATGGATACGCTTTGAGTCTATATATAGATCTTCTGACAACAAAACACATGTAAACGCACACATATTATTACCATTATGTGAATGAGTGTAACATATGAAAAGTATCGACATCAATAGAGACAGGTTGAGTTGTGGAATCGTTACTGTGGGGCATCCTCCGTTGATGATGCATATGATTTCATAAAAAGCAACGCTTATAGCTGCACATGATGAAGAAAGTTATACGTATGTCCCAGTTCCAACTTTTGTGTGAGTAGCCGAGTATGCCGTGTACGTTTAAAGTGAATGAGAAGCACGCTGACGCTGATGCATATGAGGTCGTGATATGATAGATGCACGGAAGAAATAGACTGAATATACATAGCTTGTACAACTTCCACATTGGAAAATATTGTTTGCATCACGGGAGAAAGTAAGCCAAAAAAGTAATAGTAGTACTTTAAGTAAAAGTGGAAAAAGAGTAGAGAAGCGGTCTCTTTTCTCTTCTAGTCAATCGCTTTACTCCAAGAATTCATGCTGCTATCCTAGTACCACTACCAATACTTCAGTAGTTCTCCTTTATTGCTGAAGAGGAAATACATTTAGCTATCAAAAGTGAAAAATGTGGGATTCCAAATAGCGACGGACGTTTTCCGCTCAATCTTATGCAGAAATTGGAAAGTTCCGAGTGCTCACATTAGAAAAATTGCTTTGCTTCTCTCTCTCTCCCCTCTCTCTCTGTTGAGCTACACAATTTAACCTACTTTACGTACTATTTTGAGGAAGAGGTATGCGATGCGATGATGCTGCTGTTGATTCATCGATGGATGCATATAATATGTATATTTCATGATGGTTGTGGATGTGGATGCACATTATTTCATCTCAACTTCAGCACATCCATATCCATCTGTTTGAAACATGCAGATAAATCTACGAAAAGTAGAAACAGGTCACCTCTCTATACGAAGAAGCTTTTTAAAAGAGGAACATTTCAGATCATCTACCTCTAAGCTCATATTTTTTCATTGATTATTCCAAAAAACAATGTATAGAAAAGTTATAGGGGTTGTGGGTAAATGTTCCTCATTTGTAAAAAAAAACAGCAGCAATCCCCGATCGGAAGTAGATTATTTTAACAGACACAAAGGTCTGTGTACCTACACAGTTTGAATCCTACGCAAAGTATACATTATGCGATCCAAAAAATGATAGGATATGATAATAAAAGGACATTTTCCTATGGTTTGTATATTGTGTAGGTTAGGCATATTTTCAACGAATTCCCTGACACTACAAACAAACCGTATATTATTTTTGAAACGAAGGAGTTGACATCTTTGCATGCATGCGTACAATACATACGTGCAAAAAATACTAGTAATGTACAGTTTCTTTAGTTTTTTCTTGAGCCCGTTTCTTGTCAAAGACCCTTTTTTCTCTTTCGAATACTTTTCGTTAAATTTGTCCTTCGTCGGTTCAAAAGGGAGACACCACTCTGCATGAAAGGCATTATTTCCTTTCTTTATACTAATACCAGCATGTCTTGTATTTGTTTGTTTGTGAAAACATTTCAAGTGATCTGTCCTCCACTCACTCAACTCAAAACTGGTGGCGCACACAGCAGCAGGAGTAGTATGGTATTCATTTTTACGTAGATTTCTTTACTTTGAGTGAGAAAGATCAGAGGGAAAATGGAACTTGAAAAATATTCCAGTCTATCTGTAAGCAATCTAGCAACAACAATAACAGAAAAAACAACATGATTCCTCGTCTGGTATTCCTTTTCCTGTTCTTTTGAACAGGAGGTAAAAACACATGCACATGAGATGCCAACTTTTGTGAAGGGTATTTTCATTTGTAACCTTACAAAGCTTCTTTCTTTCTCCGTTTCTTTTTCGTTCTCTATATCTTTTGTCTTTTAGGATCAACAGCAAGGTTCCAACTAAGCATTAGCTCCTGAGAGCTGCTGTTAGCTGTTTCATGTGCATGACCTCAAAGAGAAAGCTCAAAAACAGAAATGGAAGCTTTGGAGTTTGTTTTCGACGGATGTGGGGGAAAAGTTAAAAAAATGTGTTTGTTGGTGGAGTGATGACAAGGACATATTATGTATTGAGGATGTACTATAGCTGCCAATATACTACTGTTTGTGTGAATATAAACGTGAATGGATTGGAAACTGATAGATTTCTTCCCTTTCCTTGTCCCATGATCCTTCAGAGATTTTTAAAGATTTGAAGGAGGGTTGGAAAGTGGATTAGAAGGAGAGAGTGAAGGAGAAAGGAGAGAACTATTTTCTCAATGTTTGTTTTTATACATATGGTTTTTATATTTGACTGGCCAAAACCAGTGCCACACCATTTATTATGCCTCTTCTAGCAGTTTCCGATGTGATTATCTATGAATACAAATAATATATTTTGGCTACCTCGTCGTTTTATAGTTTGATTGGAATTTTAATCACATAGTTGGACTTTGGACATAAATACTCGGCTAACCTAGAAACCTTTTAGAAACGGCATAATAATAACGTACCCACGTTTTAACCAAATTTACCACATACTGCCACCCGAATTCACCACATGCTAAATTTGACCACTTCTGTGAATAATTGCCAAGCTTTTTAACCAAATTTTACCACTTTTTACATAACA